>WFAB01001957.1:0-69448 GCA_018977245.1 Lethenteron camtschaticum
CAAGTGCACCTTGAGGCCACGTGAAGTGTCGAATGCCCGCTGGCAGGAGGTCACGGGGCAGACCCAGCAGGTGCCACGGGTCGACTGACAGAGATGACCGAGATGACTGGCTGATGCACCACCTGTGCCCCCTACTGTACCAACTTGCTGTGCTTTAGCCACCCGGCGCTCCGCTCGTTGTTGTGAGCGTCGCTCCTCATCACAAGCCGCTGGAGTGGAGGAGGAACCGCCGCAGGAGCTACAGAGGACGGAACCACCCGCCCGAGGCCAGCCACCAGGTCCGGACGGATCCCCCGGACCCCGCAAAGTTTCCTCGTGGGCGCGGCCCAAGCGAGGTGCTCCAGTCAACCCGGGACGGGGACTGGCACCTCGGGGGCTATGTGATGCCGCCGCCACGAAGCTGTTCGGCAGGCACCAAATCCCCGACCTCGCCACCACCAAGCAACGGAGCCGACCCCGCGTCCCCCTCACCTCACCTCACATGAACACACCCGCACTCATTTCCCCCCCCCATAGAGCTCCGAGGGGAGGTCGCCTGGCCGACCGGTTTTTATCCGAGAGACCCTTATCGGGATTAATTCTCACGGTTTCCGGCGATCAGGGAATTGGATGACCTCCCCCGTGCTACGTGGCACAGCGGCGCTGCGGCCGGCCTTAATCTGGTGTTTGCAAACAAACACTGAGAATAAACTCCCCCACCGCTCCAAGTGAGACGATGCCACGCACACCCGGCTCTCGCAGACATCATTAGCAGATTTGCTGGTGCCTGAGCGACACGGATCCGACCCTGCCAACACGACCACGGATGAGCGTCACTCTTCCCAGCCAGGGGTCCGTCCGTCAGCCGTGGGTCATCTGCCGCGGCGAGCGGTTTCACCCGCTCCGTCTTAGCCGCCCAGAGGCGCCCCCACCCACCTCCTCCACACTGNCCCATCCACCCACCCACCTCCTCCACCCCCCCCACCCACCTCCTCCANCCCCCCACCTCCTCCCCTCCCCNCCCCCACCCACCTCCTNCACACTCCCCCCCCCCATCCACCCACCCACCTCCTCCACACCCCCATCCACCACCTCCTCCNCCCCCATCCACCCACCCCTCCACACCCCCACCCACCTCCTCCCCCCCACCACCTCCACCCCCCCACCACCTCCTCCACANCCCCCCACCCACCTCCTCCACCCCCCCCCACCACCAAGAGCGGCTGTGGGCGGCGATTGCCACGTGTGGCCGTGCGTGCGTCAAGCGTTGCGGGGAGCGGTGGCGCTGTGGTTGACGCGCTGCGCTACAACCCCCGGCGGCCCGAGTTCGATTACCGCTCACGGCCACCAACACCGGTGATGGATATCTTAAACGGTCTTTGGACATCCCTAGGTGGACTCAGCCTTAAACGGGTACCTGGTGCGGTGTGTGGCGGTGTTGTATATGTTGGTTATGAAAATTTGTTATGTTGTATGCGTGCGTGGGTGAAATTATTATGTTGTATATGTGGGTTATGAATATTCAGTGGAAATAATAATAATTAAATGAAATTTGGCCAAATGTGTAATTATCCGGAAATATGTTAATTTATGTAATTACGCACATTTTAATTATGCCAATTCAAGAGGTAATCGTATTAATTATGCGAGTGGGTGTAATTATGATAATGCAAGTCGTTATGATAACCAGACCCCGGTTCACCCCGTTATCGCTTTAACATTTACTGAGTATGTATTAGTGTGTTTATTAAGGTCACCAAGTTCAAATCTCAACGCAGAAGCAGATCTTATGCATAGATTTCAGGAAAGAATCACACAACCACTTCTGTATTGATCAATTTATTACTAATTCAACCTTAACTATGATATAGTATGCGAACTCTCAATCCCGGAACGTCAACACGGCATCAATACAGTATCATCAACGATTGTCTGATTTCACTTTGACAACGGCACATGGATCCCGCATAACGCGATGGTTGTTAGTGAGAGAGAGAGTCGTTAAATCATGCAAATACTATGCTAAGAAAACCTTAACGTTAATGAATGATTATACTCAATATTGTTCACGCAGTACCGCACTCCTTATTGATCATACGCAACCCCTATCACGTTGTTAACACCTTGGGTCCCGGACAGTTGAATATTCGGTAGAGGATGCGAGTACGTGCGGCGATTATGACTGAAAGATACTGGAAAGATTATACGGCGATAAAAACACAATCAAAACAGTTACTATTCTTAAAGGCACCAATCTCAACAGATACATCGGCAGGTTATCTGACCACAGAACGGCTCGGAGTAAGGGCCTGCGACGGTGCTCCTTTTCCGAAGATCGTTATCTTATACCAAGTTTACTAATTGGGGACCAGATCACCTGATAAGGATCCGGTGGGCCACCACTCCCCACGTGAGCGTGGCTCGGCGGAAGGAGGTGCCAAGAATCAGTTCGTATTGATGGATCTGTTGGGAATTTATGCGATTAAGAGTACAGCCCACTAAATATGAAAGATAAAAATTAAGAATACTCTTATAAACGACGGAACGACGGATGGCCATCACTCGGTCTCGTTGTGATGCCTTCCCAGCCACGGATGGCTTATGGTTCGAGTGTGTTTGAGTGGTAAGAGTTGTCTTGAATAGTCAGAGTTCGGAGTCGATTCTTTATGTCAAACAGACGCCTGGTGGTCGTGTGGTGAGGGGCGGTGCGCGTCATACGTAGCAGTCGTCCCCCTGTCGCCGTGGTGAATTGGCTCGGATGGCTGTTGATACGCTGTCGCAGTTCGGAACCCGGTCGGTAGGTGGCGCCCACAACTCGCTCGTAGTGTGCAGCGCTGGATCGTCGCCAACCGCGACGCTCACCGCTCCGGCGGCAGCAGAGGCCTCCGGCTCGGCAGAGGTTGACGAGCTGAAGATGAGTCGAGCCGACCCGCTGGTCGCAGCTCGCTCCTGAGTCGACCCTCCCGGTCGAGCTCGCTCCTGGGTCGACCCGCTGGTCGCCCTCGCTCCTGAGTCGACTCTCTGGTCGCACTCCTGAGTGGACCCGCTGGTCGCACTCCTGAGTGGACCCACTGGTCGCACTCCTCCTGAGCCGACTCTCCCGGTCGCGCTCCTGAGTGGACCCTCTCGTCGCACTGGTTCCAATGCTCAGGATCCGTTCCTTTATGCCGAAAATCCCCCTGGATCCCGCCCCCAAGGCGGGGCTTCCGATTTTTGCTGTGTCAGGATCTGTCCGTAGGCAGGTGTGTCCATGTGTGTGTCCGTACGTCCGTGTGTCCTTGTGTGCATCACTGACGGTATATTCCGTTGTCACACTCCCTCCATAAAATCCACGAGCAAACAATCAGATGTTACAAATTGCCTCGAAGTCGTCTCTCTGTCTGGGTGCAATTTATCTCTTGTCTGGCCTTCTTCATGAACCCAAAACACAGACGTTACAAATCGTCTCATAGGCGTCTTGGTTCGTGTTCACAACCTGGAGGGAGGGCAACACTCTCTCCGACCCGGCGCACAAAGAAATGGTCAAAAGTTTTAAGTTAACATTTGTCCCTTACTATTTCACAGTTATGATTCTGTATGTAACCTAAGGTCTGTCGTTTCCCATCGTGGTGTTTGACTCCAGTGGAGGTGTTTCCCCGAGCGTATACACACTCCTATCCCGCGCTGCGGGGATACAAAGACGGCCGGGATCTCCCTTTCTCTCCGACCCTGGGTTTAACATCGTTTTTTTTTATTATGTATTTATATTCGACCTGGTGGTGATTCATCCCGTTATCCTGGCTTTTCCATAAGTTTTACTTTTGTCTTTTCATGCATATACTTATTACTATTAATTTATTTCCGATATCTTAGGTTAAGGGGTAAGTTTCTTGATCCTAGGAATTCGTATTCCTTGGTGCCTGCATGGTTATATAAGCGGAATATAGTTTACGGTGAATAGCGTTAACATTGATGTTATGTGCGATATTATGTATTGTGATGTCTTTAACTTAACTTGTTTGTCAGAGCTTTACTGACACAAAGCTGTATTTCATAGCCGCAGTCTTTGCCCCACCCTATCTCTGCTCGCCGTTGTTGTTGCCTGCCGTTAATTCAAGGCCTCATTAATTTCCGTCACTCCTGAGTAGGTGAGGGCGGTTGAACCTTGGAGTCAGTTCTGGTTTTTGTCTGCCTGCTTCTTCTTGTGTCCCCTGACCCGGGAGTTATTATTCTACTTGATGGCCTGTCGAAGCCCCACTCGCTGTTGCTGGGCTGGTGTTGTTCCCGGCTTTTGCTTACGTTTGCAGTTCGCCGTGCTCTTAATTTCCTTCCCTCGTCAACCTTATATCGACTATTCGCTCCTGTCTGGGTGCGATTCAATTTTGACTTAGGAAGGTTCTGATTGTCATATGCTTCGGGTCGAGTTGTATAGAAAGTATTAAAGTATGGAAATAACATTTCATATTGACTTAATAATGGTGATGGTTCAGTAGGCGTAACTTGTGGCCTGGTTTAATTGGAGTGGGTGTGAATATCGATAACTTTAGCCTACCCTGTTGTTAAATTCCGACTTTAACGTTACTTTAATAGCAATACAGAATAATTGAGCTTTTTGTCTTAACTAGGCGAATGCGAACTTCTGGTGACCCCCGCAGCCTTGTTACTCAACTGGGTCTTGCCCGCCTCGAGAGATATACAACCCTCTTTTAAATCACCTCTCCCCCTGTCCAACCTTCTGCTCTGGGAGTGTTATTCTTGATTCCAGGTCCAAGGCCCCCTCACATCCAGACGCGCAGGGTTGTTTACATCAGCTCCCCCCTGTGCACGTGTTCTAACTAGCTCGGAATTCCTGAACACACAATCAGTGATGATTCCTGGCTTTCTGTGGTTGTGATTTAGACAAAGGCGCCTCTGTTTTCTTCCATTGCCTTTGAGTCGACACTGCCCTATTATTTGCCCATGTGCTGAGGTCATAGAATTCGTTTTGACTTCAGTAATATTAACATTCAGTATTGGATTAGCAAATGGCAATGGTTCATTGATGTAGCTCGCAGCCTGGTCTCCAATTTGAGCGAGCGCGAGGATCGATAATTTAGCCTACTCTGTTGTTGAATTTCGAATTTTGACGTTACTTTAAAACCATGCAGGATGATTGGGCTTTTGCTTTAACTATGTCTGGCTGACACTCCCACTGTCTCTGCCGCCTGCACGGGTGACATGTGCCCGTTCATCAGGCCTTATCTTCCCTTGAAGCAAGGTTGTAAATTCTGCCATCCTAGCCCTCCTCCGGTTCATTACTTAACAACACCTGGTGTTTTGCAGTTTGCTGCGCTTGGTGTGTTTCACTCATTAAAAAAAACAAGTAAAACGATAATATATAAAAATCATCAAATATTATTAATCTCAATTATGGAAGAAGGTTAGGATACAACATACCGCCCTTTTAAAAATGACCAGTGGTCAAATGGCCACGGGTTATTTTAAAAAAATGTATACCCTTCTTCCATCATGAACCATCGATTGTCCTCAAGTTTTGCTGCTATTCCTTACAACGCGCGCGTACGTGTCACAACTTAACATGGTTATATTTGAATTGAGCAAAGAAAATTAAACAAACGTTAAACATCGATATTGCGTTACATCGGTTCTGATACATCATGACTCCGACGAATATTCATTTTTGTTTTTGTTAAATCCTGGGAAACGCTAGGTAGCGGTTTCGAACGCATTTATGCGTTACCTTCCTCATGTTGCCTCGTTCACCACTTATCACTTGATAATTCGATCACGGTTTTCGGGTTCGTTTTTGTAGTTTCCTCTCTCACTCTCTCGCGTCGTGGGAGTGTGTGGTGAAAAATTGTGCTGCACATAACCAGAATTCGCGCACACGACCCACTTTGACACTTGGTTCGAGGCATTCGCTCTCTCTGCGATTACATGCACATTTGCCGAGTCAGTGTGTCGATTTAATTCTGTCCCTCGTAATGTTGCCCTCTTTGTTTTTACTAGTGTGTTGGATTTCAACACCATTCCCGATACGTCATGGACATTCGTCTCCATTTTAGCACTCCGATCCACATAATTTTTGGTTTCCCTTGGATATTTTCCATTCAAAGGCTCATGCCTGCGCTCCTCAGGGCGTGTCCCTGCTGTCTGTTTTTGTACTGTCCGATCACGCTTCAATGCAACCCTGTCCTTGTATTCGATCCGCGCATCATTTACGGGAGCACTGTCCACGTGTTTGCCCGCCCTGTCACTTGCAGCCTGCCTGTATTTCCCATTGAGCGCCGGGTTTAACCCTCGGCGGGTGTGGCGCGTATGGGCTGCCCGCTCTCAATCACTGTGGATGGTTCATCACGTATTTGGACCGTATTCTGTGTTATTCCTCTATTCCCTCCTGGTATAGCCGGTGGAGGAGTTGGTCGGAATTGGATCGATTGTGTTTGACCTCCCATCCTGCGATTCTCGTGAATGTTCGCATCCATACCTCCGCGGTATGTGTAACCTCTTCCCGCTAGGTGGTTATCTTCCCATCTCTGTGCGTAATTTGAACCTTGCGTGTGTCGTGGGATGGGGTGTTGATATGGTTCTGCTCTGAACCTCCCCCTCCTGCGATTCTCCTGAATGTTCGGCTTTGTGTCGCTCTCATTCTCGTGCCAACCTCTCTCTGGGTTATTTTGCCATGTGTGCGTGCGTTTCTGCTGCTCTCTGCATGGTGGGACTGCTCGGTGATTTTTATTCCTCTCTGAGAGGCTGGGTTCCTCATCCCTCTCCCTGTGTTCTGGATCCGAATTATGATTCTTAGCTCTGTATAACCATGCCATGTACGCCTTGCTCTCTATGCGGCGTAGGGATGCGGTTTCTGGATTCAAAACCATTCTCACCCTTTCTGTAATCTCTGGGCTCAAGGATTCAAAAAACATAATTTTGAACATTTTATCCCCTTCGTGGTATTGATTCACATCGCCTGCGTAATACGCTCTTTTAAATTGGACGAGGTAGTCACGTGGATCTTGGTCCATGCCCTGGGTCATCGATTTTACAGCATAAAACCCCTCAGTGAGTGTCGAATATTCTCCAAACTTCCGAATCACTGCCAGGCTCAATTGTTTAAGATCATTTCTAACCTTGTGTGGTAGTGACTTTACCCATGGAATAGATTCTTTATGTAAGGTCCGTTTCAACAAACTCGCTTTTTCATCCCGTCTCCTCAGCCTCTAATCATTGCCTCCTCTTCCACTGTCGCGATATGTGTGTGGATATCCATAGTCTTATTGTGGGGGTCAAAATCGGGAATTCTGACTAGAGCCTTGTCCATCAACTTAAGGGTTTTACTGGTGAACAGGTATTCCGAAAGTTGATTGCTGACAGCGTCATCATCAAACAAGTTATCATCAGGCAATCTGTCACTTTGGTCTGTGCTGTGTCGCTTGTGTTTAAGTGGTGGGCATTTTCTGTGTGCGCGCCCAGGGCCGTGTCGCTCGTGTTGCCATTTCCCTTCAGTTTTTGCCTCTGCCCTTAGTGTACCATGTCCTGGCGATTTTACTTTAACTTTTGTGCGATCAATCCCTGGACTCTGTCCATGTACCCAAGAGAGTGATTTGATGTTACTTCCATATTTATTCTGTGGCTCAACGTCTGTGAGTTTCGCTGGTGTCGCGAGCTTTGATTTCTCCTCCCTCTCGAGGGTGTGAGGACATTTCTCGTCGTTTATTAGAGACGATTTCTCTCCCGTTTCCTTTCCAAATTTTCCCTCATTCCATAATCCCTGTCTGTATGCCTGTGTGAGAAGGTATGAGTCCTGTCCTGCCTTCTCTGCAGTTTTTGCATCGTGTTTGCCTTCGTTACTTTTATCCAGTCAATTAGTTTCCCCCGAGGTGTGTTCGTGTTATCGATACAGCTCCCTTCCCATATGTCTCTCTGACTGTACTGCTTTGTAACAGATTGGTCGGTACGTTTAAATACGAGCTCCCCGTATCCCGTAACCCATTCAAATATTATTCTTAATCCTAGCATCTTAAGTATGGCAAGAGTTACCTTAATATTTCTTTTCAGAGTGCATATAAACAATTGTATCACAGGATGCGTCAGTTCAACTCGCAAATAATCTCAGCCCAGCTGTCTTTGTTATACTCTGCTACTCTGGTACCTCCCTTCAGAGCGCGTTTTGTTTGTATACCCCCGTTTACAATCACAAGGCAACGTTAGTTCACAACACTTTGATTAACACATCAGTGATTCGTTCCTGAATTCATGCATAAACTGTCTGCGAGAGATCCCGGAAGACGAGCCCCCATTATGTTGTATATGTTGGTTATGAAAATTTGTTATGTTGTATGCGTGCGTGGGTGAAATTATTATGTTGTATATGTGGGTTATGAATATTCAGTGGAAATAATAATAATTAAATGAAATTTGGCCAAATGTGTAATTATCCGGAAATATGTTAATTTATGTAATTACGCACATTTTAATTATGCCAATTCAAGAGGTAATCGTATTAATTATGCGAGTGGGTGTAATTATGATAATGCAAGTCGTTATGATAACCAGACCCCGGTTCACCCCGTTATCGCTTTAACATTTACTGAGTATGTATTAGTGTGTTTATTAAGGTCACCAAGTTCAAATCTCAACGCAGAAGCAGATCTTATGCATAGATTTCAGGAAAGAATCACACAACCACTTCTGTATTGATCAATTTATTACTAATTCAACCTTAACTATGATATAGTATGCGAACTCTCAATCCCGGAACGTCAACACGGCATCAATACAGTATCATCAACGATTGTCTGATTTCACTTTGACAACGGCACATGGATCCCGCATAACGCGATGGTTGTTAGTGAGAGAGAGTCGTTAAATCATGCAAATACTATGCTAAGAAAACCTTAACGTTAATGAATGATTATACTCAATATTGTTCACGCAGTACCGCACTCCTTATTGATCATACGCAACCCCTATCACGTTGTTAACACCTTGGGTCCCGGGACAGTTGAATATTCGGTAGAGGATGCGAGTACGTGCGGCGATTATGACTGAAAGATACTGGAAAGATTATACGGCGATAAAAACACAATCAAAACAGTTACTATTCTTAAAGGCACCAATCTCAACAGATACATCGGCAGGTTATCTGACCACAGAACGGCTCGGAGTAAGGGCCTGCGACGGTGCTCCTTTTCCGAAGATCGTTATCTTATACCAAGTTTACTAATTGGGGACCAGATCACCTGATAAGGATCCGGTGGGCCACCACTCCCACGTGAGCGTGGCTCGGCGGAAGGAGGTGCCAAGAATCAGTTCGTATTGATGGATCTGTTGGGAATTTATGCGATTAAGAGTACAGCCCACTAAATATGAAAGATAAAAATTAAGAATACTCTTATAAACGACGGAACGACGGATGGCCATCACTCGGTCTCGTTGTGATGCCTTCCCAGCCACGGATGGCTTATGGGTTCGAGTGTGTTTGAGTGGTAAGAGTTGTCTTGAATAGTCAGAGTTCGGAGTCGATTCTTTATGTCAAACAGACGCCTGGTGGTCGTGTGGTGAGGGGCGGTGCGCGTCATACGTAGCAGTCGTCCCCCTGTCGTCGTGGTGAATTGGCTCGGATGGCTGTTGATACGCTGTCGCAGTTCGGAACCCGGTCGGTAGGTGGCGCCCACAACTCGCTCGTAGCGTGCAGCGCTGGATCGTCGCCAACCGCGACGCTCACCGCTCCGGCGGCAGCAGAGGTTGACGAGCTGAAGATGAGTCGAGCCGACCCGCTGGTCGCAGCTCGCTCCTGAGTCGACCCTCCCGGTCGAGCTCGCTCCTGGTCGACCCGCTGGTCGCCCTCGCTCCTGAGTCGACTCTCTGGTCGCACTCCTGAGTGGACCGCTGGTCGCACTCCTGAGTGGACCCACTGGTCGCACTCCTCCTGAGCCGACTCTCCCGGTCGCGCTCCTGAGTGGACCCTCTCGTCGCACTGGTTTCCAATGCTCAGGATCCGTTCCTTTATGCCGAAAAATCCCCCTGGATCCCGCCCCAAGGCGGGCTTCCGATTTTTGCTGTGTCAGGATCTGTCCGTAGGCAGGTGTGTCCATGTGTGTGTCCGTACGTCCGTGTGTCCTTGTGTGCATCACTGACGGTATATTCCGTTGTCACACTCCCTCCATAAAATCCACGAGCAAACAATCAGATGTTACAAATTGCCTCGAAGTCGTCTCTCTGTCTGGGTGCAATTTATCTCTTGTCTGGCCTTCTTCATGAACCCAAAACACAGACGTTACAAATCGTCTCATAGGCGTCTTGGTTCGTGTTCACAACCTGGAGGGAGGGCAACACTCTCTCCGANCCGGCGCACAAAGAAATGGTCAAAAGTTTTAAGTTAACATTTGTCCCTTACTATTTCACAGTTATGATTCTGTATGTAACCTAAGGTCTGTCGTTTCCCATCGTGGTGTTTGACTCCAGTGGAGGTGTTTCCCGAGCGTATACACACTCCTATCCGCGCTGCGGGATACAAAGACGGCCGGATCTCCCTTTCTCTCCGACCCTGGGTTTAACATCGNTTTTTTTTTATTATGTATTTATATTCGACCTGGTGGTGATTCATCCCGTTATCCTGGCTTTTCATAAGTTTTACTTTTGTCTTTTCATGCATATACTTATTACTATTAATTTATTTCCGATATCTTAGGTTAAAGTTTCTTGATCCTAGGAATTCGTATTCCTTGGTGCCTGCATGGTTATATAAGCGGAATATAGTTTACGGTGAATAGCGTTAACATTGATGTTATGTGCGATATTATGTATTGTGATGTCTTTAACTTAACTTGTTTGTCAGAGCTTTACTGACACAAAGCTGTATTTCATAGCCGCAGTCTTTGCCCCACCCTATCTCTGCTCGCCGTTGTTGTTGCCTGCCGTTAATTCAAGGCCTCATTAATTTCCGTCACTCCTGAGTAGGTGAGGGCGGTTGAACCTTGGAGTCAGTTCTGGTTTTTGTCTGCCTGCTTCTTCTTGTGTCCCTGACCCCGGGAGTTATTATTCTACTTGATGGCCTGTCGAAGCCCCACTCGCTGTTGCTGGCTGGTGTTGTTCCCGGCTTTTGCTTACGTTTGCAGTTCGCCGTGCTCTTAATTTCCTTCCCTCGTCAACCTTATATCGACTATTCGCTCCTGTCTGGGTGCGATTCAATTTTGACTTAGGAAGGTTCTGATTGTCATATGCTTCGGTCGAGTTGTATAGAAAGTATTAAAGTATGGAAATAACATTTCATATTGACTTAATAATGGTGATGGTTCAGTAGGCGTAACTTGTGGCCTGGTTTAATTGGAGTGGGTGTGAATATCGATAACTTTAGCCTACCCTGTTGTTAAATTCCGACTTAACGTTACTTTAATAGCAATACAGAATAATTTAGCTTTTTGTCTTAACTAGGCGAATGCGAACTTCTGGTGACCCCGCAGCCTTGTTACTCAACTGGGTCTGCCCGCCTCGAGAGATATACAACCCTCTTTTAAATCACCTCTCCCCTGTCCAACCTTCTGCTCTGGGAGTGTTATTCTTGATTCCAGGTCCAAGGCCCCTCACATCCAGACGCGCAGGGTTGTTTACATCAGCTCCCCCCTGTGCACGTGTTCTAACTAGCTCGGAATTCCTGAACACACAATCAGTGATGATTCCTGGCTTTCTGTGGTTGTGATTTAGACAAAGGCGCCTCTGTTTTCTTCCATTGCCTTTGAGTCGACACTGCCCTATTATTTGCCCATGTGCTGAGGTCATAGAATTCGTTTTGACTTCAGTAATATTAACATTCAGTATTGGATTAGCAAATGGGCAATGGTTCATTGATGTAGCTCGCAGCCTGGTCTCCAATTTGAGCGAGCGCGAGGATCGATAATTTAGCCTACTCTGTTGTTGAATTTCGAATTTTGACGTTACTTTAAAACCATGCAGGATGATTGGGCTTTTGCTTTAACTATGTCTGGCTGACACTCCCACTGTCTCTGCGCCTGCACGGGTGACATGTGCCCGTTCATCAGGCCTTATCTTCCCTTGAAGCAAGGTTGTAAATTCTGCCATCCTAGCCCTCCTCCGGTTCATTACTTAACAACACCTGGTGTTTTGCAGTTTGCTGCGCTTGGTGTGTTTCACTCATTAAAAAAACAAGTAAAACGATAATATATAAAATCATCAAATATTATTAATCTCAATTATGGAAGAAGGGTTAGGATACAACAGCGGCCTGGCGTGGCGTTGACCACCCACCTGCCGTGCCAACCTTAATGGGTGCTAGTCACTAACAGAACTTGCCCTAGCAGTCTGTTAAGGCTACTCGAGGGATCTTTGTGTCAGCGTCCTTTCCCATCATCATTATCGTCAAATAAATAATTAAAATCATGGTCACTATGATGATGATCATTCGTATCGTAAATAATAATTATTCATCAACTTCAAAACCATTGTTTTCAATAATTATCAACATGATGAAAAATCCCTGACCGTTTACGTTTTGGTACAACAGCATGCCCGAATCTGTTTAATGTTTCTGCAGTGAAATGTTTAGTTGTGCTGCGATCAGTCTAAACATAATCTGCCCGAGCTGACTCACGCTACAGGTGGATTCATTATGAACCTTCATTTGTTCGTGCCATGTGTTCGATTGTCTTTCATGAGATGCAGTTGCCTTTGCTCTCATTTCTATTTGCTTCGCTTTACTTAATTGTATTTGGTGACCCGTGTCATACTTGTAATAAAGCCTCGCACAGGTGTTGATCTCCGTTGTCCTTTATTGGGTTCGTAGAATCTCGTACCACGGCGTCCTCGCTCAGGCCGCGTCTCTCCCGACGGTCTCTCCACAGCCCTCGGCTGCTTCGATATGCAGCCTCCCTGCTGCCCCGATATGCAGCCTCCCTGCTGCCCACCTTGCAGCCACACCGCTGCCCCGCTCTCTAGCGTTACTGCTGCCCCGCTCTCTACAGCCAGCTTCCCACACCCGGTAGCTCTCTCTCTGCGTCTGACACCGATGGCTGACGGTGTCGACGTCTCCCTCCGCGTGGCGACCGCGCCACTCTCCCCGTCCTGCCCAGCGTGGCCTCCTCTTGTTTCACTCCGTCTCAACTCCCCTTTCCCCTTCCCTGTTCTCCCCCTAAATCCCCTCTCCCACGTGACCCTAACTCCACCCACTCCCCACGTGACCCAGACTCCGCCCCCCCCCCCCAATCCTTGCTCGCATTACCCTTGCAATTGAGCCTCATCCTGGTGCCTTTATTCTCAGCTGATTACACCAAATCAACGTGACACTCGAATAACAGTGCCATAATCATGATCAGTATTGATGATGATACTCATAATCATCATTATTTATCACAACAAATTTGGCTGTCTCCTGATGATGTTAGCTGCAATTACTTGCGAAACGTCGGACTAGAATTTTAAGTCTTGTGGGTTTACTCTCCGACACACCGGTGTTGCTGTAATAGTGACGAATTGGCACGTTCTGTTTACGTGACAACCCTTACTAGTTGGCTGTGTCGGGTGGTGGCGGGTTTAACGACACATCCGAATCAGTTTCTTCGGCGTTGGCATAATCATCACCATCATTAACAACAACTTGAATCTGTCACAATTACTATCATTAGCAAGCATTGTTATCATCACCCCCTTATCGTATATTTTCCACGGTTAATGATGATGATGATCTCAATTATGATTACTAGTTACAGTCTTCATCGTCATCATCAAGCTCGTTGCTTCTAAAAATATTTTTTAAACATCCCACACACCAATTAGTGGTAAAAAAGAACAAATCACCGAATCCTACTAATTCATCATTGAAACATCAATCCACGTGAGCTCCACTGTCGCACACGTAACCTCCGGAGCGCCGACGGAATGAAACGTGCCACAAGACCCGTGACATCGCCGGGCTCCGCAGCGAGCGAGATCGCCACGTCGACCAAGCGTTCACTTTGCTCTTTCCCGCGAGAATCGAACAAAAATTCCCGGGAGGGACGGTCGCCACTTGCTCCCCGCAGTGCCCGGGGACAGACCACACTATGGGGACCTGAGCCAATGTCCGAGTCTGTGGATGAACTCGGTCAGTCTCCTAGGCCTTCGACTAAATTGAGTCGAGATTGAAAACGCATTTCTTTATAAATGCTTTTTGTATTCTTGGTTATTTTGGTAAAAGTCACGTAGAAGGGAAATAATAAAATAATAAAAATAAAACGTAATAAAAATTCTCACGACGTTACGATTGCAACACAAGCAATCATCATCAGGTGTCAAAACTACAGCAAGAACATTTTAGCAGTATCAACATTCTGCATCTCATCAGCGGTCAGGCTTGCCGAAACCAATGCTGGCAAAATGCCAGATACTTTCTTAATTTTTGGAGCTTTCGTGACTGCAGGAATTATTCTTTGTTTTTTCGGTAAAGTCACGTATAAAGATAAAAGAATAAATTAAATAATAGCATACGACGTTTCGATTGCAACACAAGCAATCATCATCAGGTATAATGAAATAGCGACATAGAATCTAACCAGGAAACTATAGACAGACAGATACTTATAGGCAAGGAACCTCTCTCATAAATATTTCTTTTATATGTATGTATAAACATGTATATATTACAACCTGTTCGTAGGATTATGGGTACAATAATATCGGACTCTTTTGAATAGACAGACCTTGTACTCTAGTGGTAGTGCCTTATGTGATAATGCAAAAGCCAAGAGACTCAATTACAGCCCTGTCAAAATTGTAACAGATTTCACACGTTTCTTGAATTGAGCAAAGTTATGATAACTTGGGAGAACAGTGCGAGTAAGATGTGGAAAAGGAAACGAGGTGATCTGCAGTGTGGTGAGTGGGTGGGTGAGTGGGGGGTGGGTGGGTGAGTGGGTGGGTGGGTGGGTGATTGGGTGGGTGAGTGGTGGGTGAGTGGGTGGGTGAGTGGGTGGGTGGGTGAGTGGGTGGGTGGGTGAGTGGGTGGGTGTGAGTGGTGGGTGAGTTGGGTGAGTGGGTGAATAGGTGGGTGGGTGGGTGAGTGGGTGGGTGAGTGGGTGGTGAGTGGGTGGGTGATTGGTGGTGGTGGGTGGGTGAGTGGTGGGTGGTGGGTGGTGGTGGGTGGGTGGTGGTGGGTGAGTGGGGATTGGGTGGGTGAGTGGTGGTGAGTGGTGGTGAGTGGGTGGGTGGGTGAGTGGGTGGTGGTGGGTGAGTGGTGGGTGGTGGTNGGTGNGTGGGTGGTGGTNGGTGGGTGGTGGGTGGTGGTGTGGTGGTGGTGAGTGGGTGGAGTGGTGGTGAGTGGTGGTGAGTGGTGGTGGTGGGTGGTTGGGGGGTGGGCTACAGGGTGAGTGGTGGTGAGTGGGTGGGTGAGTGGTGGTGGGTGGGGTGGGTGGTGGTGGTGGGTGAGTGGTGGGTGNTGGTGGTGGTGGGGNGGGGGTGGGNGGTGGTGGTGACGTGGGTGGGTGGTGGTGGGGTGGGTGGTGAGTGGGTGGTGAGTNGGTGTGGTGGGTGTGGTGGTGGTGGTGGTGGTGTGGTGGTGGTCAGGGTGGTGCAGTGGTGGTGNGGGGNTGGTGGGTGGTGGTGGTGAGTGGTGGTGAGTGGTGGGTGGTGGTGGTGGTGGTGGGTGATTGGGGTGGTGGTNGGTGNGTGGTCGGGTGGTGGTGGTGGTGGTGNTGGTGGTGGGGGTGGTGGGTGGGTGGTGGTGGTNGGTGGTGGTGGTGGTGTGGTGGTGGTGGTGGTGGTGGTGGGTGGTGGTGGGTGGTGGGNGGTGGTGGTGGTGGTGGTGGTGGTGGTGGTGGTGGTGGTGGTNGGTGCCANTGGTGGTGAGTGGTGGTGTAGTGGTGGTGGTGGTGGTGGTNGGTGGTGGTGGTGGTGGTGGTGGGTGGTGGGGGGAATTGTGGTGGGNGGTGGTNGGTGGTNGGTGGTGGGTGGTGGGGTGGTGGTGGTGGTGGGTGGGTGGTGGGTGGTGGTGGGTNGGTNGGTGAGTGGTGGTGGTGGTGGTGNCGTGGTNGGTGNGTNGGTGGTGANTGGTGGTGNGTGGTGGTGGTGGTNGGTGGTNGGTNGGTGGTGGNGGTGTAGTGGTGGTGGTGGTGGTGGTGGGTGGGTGGTGGTGGTGTAGTGGTGGGGTGGTGGTGANTGGGTGGTGGTNGGTGAGTGGTGGTGGTGGTGGTGNGTGGTGGTGAGTGGTGGNGGGTGGTGAGTGGTGGTGAGTGGTGGTGGTGGTGGGTGAGTGGGTGGTGGTGGTGGTGGTGGTGGGNGTGGTGGTGANTGGGTGGTGGTGGTGGTGGTGGTNGGTGGTGGTGGTGGTGGTGGGTGNGTGGTGGTGGTGGTGGTGNGTGGTGGTGNTGGTTGGTGGTGGTGGTGGGTNGGTGGTGGTGNGGTGAGATNGGTGGGGTNGGTNGGTGGGTNGGTGGTGTNGGTGGTGAGTNGGTGGGTNNGGGAGNGGTGGTGGTGGTGGTNGGTGGTGTNGGGGTGGTGGTGGTGAGTGGTGGGGTGGTGGTGGTGGAGTGGGGGNNGTGGTGGTGNGTNGGTGGTGNGTGGTGGTGGGTNGTGGGTNGGTGGTGAGTNGGTGGTGAGTGGTGGTNTGGGGTGGTGGTGGGTGGTGGTGGTGGGNGTNGGGTGGGTGGTGGTGGTGGTGGTGGTGCCCCCAGTNGGTGGTGNGTGGGGTGGTGGGTGGTGTGNGTGGTGGTGACAAGTGGGTGGTCTGGGGGTGNGTGGGTGGTGGGTGGTGGTNGGTCGGGTGNGTGGGTCGGGTGAGTGGTGGTGCCAGTGGGGGTGGTGGTGGTNGGTNGNTNGGTNGGTGGGGTGGTNGGTGGTGGTNGGTGGGTGGGTGGGTGGTNGGTGGTGGTNGGTGNTGGTGNGTGGGTGGTGGTGGTGGTGGGATTGAGTGGGTGGGTGGTGGTGAGTNGGTGTGGGGTGAGTGGTGGTNGGTGGGTGGTGGTGGTGAGTNGGTGGGGTGGGTGGTGGTGGGTGGGAGTGGGTGGTGGTGGGTGGTGNGTGGTGGGTGGTGGTGGTGGTNGGGGGGTGGGTGGTGAGTGGTGGTGGTGGTGGTGGTGGTGGTGGTNGGTGGTGGTGGNGGGTGGTGGTGGGTGAGTGGTGGTGGGTGGTGGGTGNGTGGGTGGTGAGTGGGTGGTGAGTGGTNGGTGGTGGTNGGTGGGTGGGTGAGTGGGTGGGTGGTGGGTGGTGGTGGGGTGGTGAGTGGGTGGGTGGTGGGTGGTGAGTGGTGGTGAGTGGGGGGTGGNGGGGGTGAGTGGGTGGTGGTGGTGGGTGAGTGGTGGTGGTGGTGGGGTGGTGGTGGGTGAGTAGGGTGGGTGAGTGGGTGGTGGGTGGGGTGAGTGGGTGGGTGAGTGGGTGGGTGAGGGGTGGGTGGTGGTGGTGGGTGGTGAGTGGGTGGTGGTGGGGNGGGTGGGTGAGTGGTGGGTGAGTGGGTGGTGAGTGGGTGGGTGGGTGGGTGGTGAGTGGGTGGGTGAGTGGGTGGGGTGGGTGGGTGGTGGGTGGGTGGTGGGTGAGTGGGTGGGTGAGTGGGTGGGTGAGTGGTGGTGGTGGGTGGGTGAGTGGGGGGTGGTGGGTGGGTAGTGGGTGGGTGGGTGGGTGGGTGGTGGGTGGGTGGGTGAGTGGGTGGGTGGTGGGTGGGTGGTGGGTGAGTGGTGGGTGGTGGTGGGTGAGTGGGTGGGTGGGTGGGTGAGTGGGTGGGTGGTGGGTGGGTGAGTGGGGGGTGGGTGGGTGGGTGGGTGGTGGTGGGTGAGTGGTGGGTGAGTGGGTGGGTGGGTGGTGGGTGAGTGGGTGGTGAGTGGGTGGGTGGTGGTGGGTGGGTGGGTGGGTGGGTGAGTGGGTGGGTGAGTGGGTGGGTGATTGGGTGGGTGAGTGGTGGGTGANTGGGTGGGTGAGTGGGTGGGTGAGTGGGTGGGTGAGTGGGTGGGTGGTGGGGGGGNGGGTGGGTGGGTGGGTGACAGTTGGGTGGGTGATTGGGTGGGTGAGTGGGTGGGTGATTGGGTGGGTGAGTGGGTGGGTGATTGGGTGGGTGAGTGGGTGGGTGATTGGGTGGGTGAGTGGGTGGTGAGTGGGTGGGTGATTGGGTGGGTGAGTGGGTGGTGATGGGTGGGTGAGTGGGTGGGTGAGTGGGTGGGTGGGTGAGTGGGTGGGTGAGTGGGTGGTGAGTGGGTGGGTGAGTGGGTGGGTGAGTGGGTGGGTGATTGGGTGGGTGAGTGGGTGGGTGGTGTGAGTGGTGGGTGATTGGTGGTGGGTGAGTGGGTGGTGAGTGGGTGGGTGATTGGGTGGGTGAGTGGGTGGGTGAGTGAGTGGGTGATTGGGTGGGTGAGTGGGTGGGTGATTGGGTGGGTGAGTGGTGGGTGAGTGGGTGGGTGATTGGGTGGTGAGTGGGTGGGTGATTGGGTGGTGAGTGGTGGGTGATTGGGTGGGTGAGTGGGTGGGTGAGTGGGTGGGTGATTGGGTGGGTGATTAGGTGGGTGATTGAGCGATGAGCGGTTGAGTGGGTGAGTGAGTGGGTGAGTAAGTGGGTGAGTGAGTGAATGCGTCATTCTGGACGTGCAGCGCGGTGGCTGAACACGGTGTGGATCAGACAAAGCAGTTAGGTAGAACGAGTCCTAAACGTGGTGGATGCATTGATGTTGAAAAACTTCTTTCACACCATATATAGCCAACCATGCTAATTTTAGATTTAAAGCTTTCGTGACTGCAGGGATTCATCTTCTTGGTTCTTTCGGTAAAGTCACGTAGAAGGGAATAATAAAATAATAAAAATAAAACATAATAAAAGAATTCTCACGACGTTTCGGCCACAACGCAAGCAGTCGTCCTCAGGTGAAAACAGGTCTGTTTGAAGACAGCTGAATGAACACCACCAGGCTTGGAGCGTATATTAAGCTGGGTTGGAGGGGGAAGAGCGCCTTGACAAAAGAATTTGCATATCAAGAGGAATTTAGCCATGCTAATCGCAAGTGCGGGGCGGGGGGGCAGTAGCGATAGAGGAGCGGCGAGGCGACGACTGACCCCAGTCAGCGAGCAGCTCGAGTGAATCGTGCGAGCGCCAATTCACGCGAGGAGCAAGCGTCTCCCCCCACCCCACCCCACCGACGCGATTCCGTGACACGAGCGCCCATACTTCACCGCCCGCAACGCCTCGCCCGTCCGCCCTCCGCCCCGCGCTCCACGTGCAGCGGTCGCTGGCACTTTTCATTATCAACGATTTCATGCAATGTCAACATCGTGACACATTAATTACCAATCGTCAGCTGCTGCCCGCGCGCATATTTACGAAAAACGTGGCAAGCGCCGGGCGCGAATCGCGGCTCGCGTAAGTGGAAGTGACAGCGAGAACGACGGGGGGGGGCGGGGGGGGGGGTGACAGCACCTGAACAACCGCGCATACCTCGCCGAGACGTATCGCTCCTGACACCGCCAAGCGGAAAATAATTCTTGAATAAATACGAGGGGGTGTTTGGAAGGCTATGGTGGGTGCAGGAGGAGTTGGCGGGGGGGCGGTAAATATATATAAAATAAAAGTGAATTGTTCCAAAAAGGCCCGTTGTTTCTGCCTCTCTTGCGATGTAACACCTCTCCGGGATAATTTCAGGCTGTGTGTACGCTCCCGAGGCTTCACAACAGGCGTGTTAGCGCCTGCTCTTGCTCTTGTCGCGCTAAAAAAAAAAAATAATAATAGAAGTTCGCGTGAAACTTTTCGCACAAACGAAATGAAATTAACTTTTTTTATATATAAAATGTACTTGGAACACCTGCGATGCAGGCCAGCAGCAATCAGACCAAGAAAATACCATAACAGATATCTAATTATTTTGCCCGATCGTTTCGCGACATTGGTTTACATTTAATAAAAAAAAATAACGTGCGGTGTCCGTAACTCTGCGAGTGGGTGTCGGAGCAGTTGTGGAAACGGAAGTCTCAATTCGGAGTCACCAACCAAAAACTAAGCAACATAGGGCGTACTCGCGGACAATTGGGAACGGGGCGTCACGAACCGCCACTGCGTTCGCGCGCAGATGCGCAGGAAGCGTCGATAGAAGGTCTTGATGGTGGCCGGTGGTCGAGACGAGCGATGGAGTGGCAACTAAAGGAGGGAAACACGCGGAGATGGGGCGATGAGATCGGTCGGCGAGTTGCGTGACCGCGAGAGATGGCGACAGCTTAAAAAGGCCTTCATCCAGCAGTAGATAAAATCAATGGCATGGCTCAAGTCCCGAGCCATGGTCATGAAACTCTCATGGGAGTCGTGGGGGGGGGGTAACAATGCTTCGTTTATGAATAACTTCCAAAACGTACATCCGCACAATCAACATCAGCGCATGTCACAGATGACGGCTTCCCAAAGCCATCGTTCTGCTCGCGGTGCCGCGATGCAAAAATATCCGTGGCTCCATGGCGGACGTGCCCCTGGGGTGTGCACCCGAGTTTATATGCTGCTCCCATCATTAATCCCAACCGCCAAACCAAACGGTCATATCGATATCATCTGCTTCATCGACATCGCACCACCACATCTTATTTTTTTCATAGGTGAGCAACACACAGCAAGCAGGAAGGCACGACCCGTCATGCATGTCACGCGATCCCACTTGTACGTAAAACACTCTACACCTTGTCCAGACCACCAGCTCAAGAGCCGATTGTCAGGCATATGGTAGATCCTTTTCGTCCTCATTAGGACTTAGTGCAATGATGGTTACTAAAGAGGTAAAACCGCTCTACCGTGTGTTTCGCTGCCACCCGTTGTCGGGATGGTCACATTTCCCCAACCATAACAGAGGTTTTTGGCTTAGATCGCGTCAATATAAATGTGTCGTTAAAACCCGCCACCACCCGGCACAGCCGATTAGTAAGGTTTGTCACGTAAACTAACGTGTCAATTCGTTACTAGTACAGCACACGGTTTTGTCTAGATGACAATTGGCTGTGTCGAGCGGTGGCGGGTTCAACGACACATTTTTATTTACGCGATCTAACTCACAAAATTCTAGATTTGAAGCTTTCGTGACTGCAAGGATTCATACTCTTGGCTTTTTCGGTAAAGTCACGTAGGTAAAAAAAAATTTAATAGAAGTAATAATAGAAATAAAAATAAACTGCCAAACCAATTATTATGACTTCTATTAATTTTATTTCTATGTTTTACCTACGTGACTTTACCGAAAAAGCCAAGAGTATACTCACAAAACCTCTACGGTGGACAACATTGGTCGAGAAGCCTATGCGTCGAATTTCCCCAACCTTTAGAGTCGGCGGTCCAAACAACAGCAGCACGGCCACACGCTCAGCTCTTGAGCTGAGAGCGTCGTGCATGCAATCGTGGCGAGCACACGACACGCACGCAAGGGATACGGATACGAGTCGTTGCCTTCCTGCCGTTTGTGAGCAGGACCCCTTTCGAGTGCTGCTAAACCTATTTGTCTCCAGCCTGCACGGGTTCCCCTGTTGCGACGCGCGGTGCCCCATCCGTTACAGAACGCGTTTGGGTGTGAAGCGTCTTCTGTTGTGCGCAACGACTCCGATCGACTCAAGTCGAATCACAAAATCAACTCGAAACCGCCCAGGTGTGTGCCGTTGCCTCGCCAGCTGGAAGCGAGGCTGGGGGTTGGTGGATTCGCGAGAAGGGCGGCCGCTTTACAGCCGGCGCGTGTCACAGATCATCGCCGCCACCGCTCACTCGGCAGACGCGGAGGGGTGGGGGACAGCCTGGGCACAAAGTGTCGCAGCTGTGCACACAGCTTTACCTAGCATCAAATATTCACCGCTGTGTATTGCATTTCAGTTTGCGAAACACAGATTAGATAAACATAAACGCGTGCGCGAAGCGTGGCACGGAATCAGAATTCGCAAGGCTCACAGCACCATGCCAACTGTTAGATATGCCACCGCTGCTGCTGTTTCTATTTCTGCTGCTGCTGCTCTGCCCCACTGCTGCTGTCAATGCCACTGATATTGTTGCTGTTGCCGTTGCTGCTGCTGCTGCGAAGGACGAGCAAAACGATCTCCAGGTTTGATTCCGTGCGACAAGCGGCAATGTCTGCTGAGCCTAACGTTAATTCATGGCTATTTGGGCGACCGTCCCCAAATGCAGGACCCGCCTGAAAATGAGGCCTTGAAAACCAGGTTGAAACAATCCTGGGAAAGGGGAACTATTTTAGAATAAATAATCGAATCGCACTCATTTGTTGCGCGATTGGAATGAGTGCACAAGCACAACACCCGATTGACCGATAACAAAATAAAATGAAGCGATAACTTTTAGATCCCCCCCCCCCCCCCACTATCAATCCATTTGCCCAGGTTGGTCGTGCAGGGGTTGCTCAAAGATACTTCGCCACTTTAACACGTAGGGCGAATTGCCCGATGATGCTGGTTGCAATTACCAGCGAAACGTCGTACTCAAATTGTAAATGTTGTTGCTTCAACACACCGGTGGGCTAAAGCAGTGAACTATTTGTCTTTGTCAACGTGACACATTTTTTACTGATTGGC
Source organism: Lethenteron camtschaticum (assembly GCA_018977245.1). Taxonomy (NCBI): domain Eukaryota; kingdom Metazoa; phylum Chordata; class Hyperoartia; order Petromyzontiformes; family Petromyzontidae; genus Lethenteron; species Lethenteron camtschaticum. The sequence continues at coordinate 22,459 of WFAB01001957.1, forward strand.
CGTGTCGGGTGGTGGAGGGTTACGACACATTTATAAATAAACGCGATCTAAACCCAAAAATCTTGATTATGAATACTTCGCCGTTGGCTAACGTCGGCTGGTCAAGGCCCGGGACCCGTTCGGAATATCACTCGCTACCGGTGTTAATCACAGATTTGTTCACGGCACATCGCATGAACCACTGAATCGCCACTCTACACTAGGCAATTTAAGGCCAAGTACTGCAGACGATGAGAACTTGGCAATACAGAAACGTACAGGATACGTCGCCAGAAGGGACGATGGCCCAGTGGTCGAGACTAAGGACGGAGTGGCAGCCAAAAGAAAGGATTGCACCCGAGGGATCCGTCGCAGAGATGGAGCAAATAAATCGGCTCTTGTGCAGGAGCTCGATGGATCGTTGTATCGCGAGACCGGAGAGGTGGCGCCAGCTTGCGGAGGTCTTCATCCAGCAGCAAATAGATCACGGCAGGTGATGGCAATGACGATGATGAGTCAGCGCAGCCTCACTCGAAGTCCCACAGCATTAGCACGTTGATGAAATGTCAGTTATTTACCTGAGGCAAGCCTCGCCGAGTGTAAAGATCGTCCTGCGTTGGAATGTTTTGGCCGATACCATCGATGGGAGTTTGGCTTGGTGTGGAAGGAAACCGGAGAAAACTGCTTTTTTGTGTCTAAGTTTGTTGTCCTTCCACCCGCCGCGCCTCCGATTAGACACGGTTGGCTACGTACGGTGCGAAAAAGGTCAACGTACACGCGTACAAAGGCGGCACTGTGTACCGGGCGAGGGGTGACACTCGGCACCGAGCAAAGCGAGCGCGAGGGTGGGAGAGCTGGGCTCTCAGCATCGTCCGTGGCAAGTCATAAATGCTGCATGCCGCAGACGGCGGCAAGCAGGGCATTAACAAACCTCCCTCTCTCCCTCTCTAAAACGCGCGTTCGCACACACACGGAGCGGAGAGGGAGAGAGAGAGGGTGGGGAGAGAGAGGGCTGAGATGACACAATTTTGATTGACGCGGAAAAACTTGCTTGTGGGATGTAGCTGCCCATCTGCCGGGCTAAATGGACCGCTGAGTGACGGGCGGAAGTGGACGATGGCTCTGCGTGCGCGACGGCCCCAATTTTTTTCTTCCTTCCCCNAGCCGCCCGCCCGCACGCACCGACTTGGGTCGGTATTTGCGATCGGACAGTCAATAAGAATTCGTGCGCAAGAGCGAGATGGCTTTTTGAGCGCGACCCCACGTCAAGCTNGGGTTGCGTGTATCGACGGCGAGTGACGTGCATGGAGGTGGGGGGGGGGGGGGTAATTGGGAGTGGCAGGCCGTGTTGCGATGGGGGGGGGGTTCGCTTTTGCCGTACCGTCCACCGCGAAACCGAGTCGTTTGCGGTGGTGGTTGTGGTGGTGGCAGCGAGGGCAGGGTGAGGGCCCTGGGAGGCAGGCAGCGGACCCATCTCACACCGGGCCCTGAGACTGGGCCTCATTAATGAAGGCCCCGCGCCCTGGGTCACGCCCCGTGTAGGGCTATCTTGTCAGAAAAAAGTCTGGCAGACAGGAGCCCGTTATCCGACACCTGTACAGCTGCTCGTTTTGGCGTCGACAAAATGACATAATTAGGCGAAGACGGCTGAGTTTCGGGTGGCCTCGTTCTCTCTTTCTCCTCCGTCGCGTCAGCCGCATCACTGCTGGACGGCGCGGCGACTCAGCGCAGCGGGGAAAATATTAAAGGTCAACGCGCGCTGACCTCCCTCGCTCCGGCTCCGGGAATGACGACGAGAGACGGTCGTTCGTGAGTGGCACGACTAGCGAGTGCCCAATGGAGCCGCGCGGTAATTAAATTAATTCCCTAATTGACGGAGCGAGAATTGCGGTCGCGCGGCCGCGCACAGACCGATGCCGCGTGAGATCCGAGGGGTTTTTTCGTGACGTTTTCTTCGGCCAGGAGAGGGGCACGCCCGCCCCCCCGCCCCCCCGCCCCGCACGCCGGCGTCGTTCACTCGCGAGCCCCGGAACGTCGCCACGTCATCCTCGAGCGCGGGGAAAACTCGCGAGCTGAACGTCGGCCGGACGCGACGCACGAGACGTCCCGCGCTCGGACGCGCCGCCGCTTCATCTCGCACGGTCCGCTGGCCGTCCCAGGAAGACTGGCATGGCCGCTGCTGCTGCTGCTGTTGGCTTGATCACTCAGTGATCTCGATAAGGTTCTCAGCCGGTGTATGTTGAGCGTGTTTTTCATAACAAGCTCGTCGGCGGTAATGACAGTGGTGCACAAGCACTGTTAAGAACAACAACAACAAAAACTCAACACATTCTTCAAAAACACCGTGGCCTTAAATAAACAAACGAGTTGTTTTGTTTCACTCGCGCGACGTCTATTCGCGGTTGCTTACGCGTCGTAAAAAAGTTTGGAAATCGCCTCGGAATGGGCGTTTTAAAAAAAGCATCACAAAATGTGCGGAATCGTCTCTTGAATTAGGGCACTCCAACCCCCCCTCCCCCCCCCCGTGCTTGCGCCGCGTGCTGGAGGGGGCGGTGGAGCTGTCAAACCTGGCCGCGTATTGACAAATACCACAAAGGAGAAAGGGAGCATCTCTTACAATCCCGTAAGCTAATTAACGATCAAGGGCTGACAGTTCTTGCAAGTGCCGTTGATCTGGGACTGACGAAATGCGCGGCAATTAGGGGAAGGTAAACAAAAATGCCCTCCCGTGCTGCACGCAAGGGGCGGCCGTGGCAGGCCACTTCCTCTTCAGTCTCAGCAGCACTTTCATCTCAGAATGCGTTTTCATCTCATTTCATGATTGGGTAACTTCTTCTTTCTTCCAATTAGATTGTAAATGAAGTGTCCAGACTCCAAATATGATGACTGACCCACCTCTTCAGATAGCTGCGAGTAAATAGGCGTTCGTCGCGGCCGGAGTAGACGCTGCGCACGCAAGGGACGGCGGTAGGCGTTGCCAAGCTCGACGCTAAATTGTAATAATTATTGTACTTACTGCTCCGTTTCATGATTCACGTTACGAGAGGCCGGCTCTTTATTGTCTTTAGCGTCGCACTCGATGGGAAGCGGACTTTGAAACGGGATGCGTATCCGTCAGCGTATCGCACGGAATTAAAGCGACGCGGAACTTTCGGCTGAGCCTGCGCTATCAAGTCAAAGAAGCCAAAGTGATTTCTGGCATTGAGGCGGTGCCATTTACAGTGCTAAACGAGTGGTGGGAATTCGCATTCCTATGGCGGGGCGAGCGTATCCATAGGACGACCATTGTTGACTTCCCCAAAAGTGGTACTAATTGTATCGACCCAGGAGGATGATGAAACCAATCAACTCCAGGCATAATTTTTGTTGGGGAAATTATTTCTAATTACAAGCCAAGACTGCTCTGACTCCCGTGTGTAGTTTGGTAAGAGGGAGAGGGGTCCTGCCTTGGGATGCTTGGCGAATACAAAATAATTTCAATTTAAAGCTTTCGTGACTGCAGGGATTCATCTTCTTGGTTCTTTCGGTAAAGTCACGTAAATGGAAATAATAAAATAAAAAAATAAAACATAATACATTAATTTTATTATTTCATTCTACGTGACTTTACCGAAAGAACCAAGAGATGAATACAAAATAATGAGCATTTGTCTTCGTGCGGGAGAAAACCGCGGAACTCAGAGAGAACTCGCCACGTGGCCATACGCGGGGGTGACACTCAGCACTGTCCTCCCGTGGCCACACCTCGCAGGAGCCCCACGCCGACAACACCCAGACAAGTGCGACAGGCTCCAGCCTGCTGAGGTAGAAGCAAATTGAAGGTATTGGCGAAATTGACACAAAATATTCAATATTTGGCTCTAATTGTCCACGTGCCACGTGACAATCCATAAACACACGATGTTTGTACATGGATGTGACTAATGAGTTTATGCACGCTCAGAGATATGGGAAGTGGGATTGGGCCCTCATCGAAAACTATTTTGGGGGAGGTTTGGGTGGTGTAGTCGTTTTACGCAGTAGCTGTGTCGGCAGCGTCACGTCCCATTGCAGAGCGCTGGACGGCGTTGATCGACCTCGGCCCGAGCGCGGAGAAATACGCTGCGCGGATTTGCTCTACGGTGGAGAAAGGGTTGCCGCCCTACGCGGCGCCGAGTAAGCCATACATGCCCCCTCTCCATCCGTCTGGGGCCGATTGTCTCGGGAGGGTAAGGGGGGGGGGGTTAGGGACATGAAGGGCGGGACGCGTTTCCCCTTAAAATCAGTACAATCATCAGAATCCGTCCGCTAAGGAAGGTTTCGAGTGATTATCAGCGCGAGAGGGCCGGCGGCAGTGTGAGATCGTTAGAAAGTTAGGGGGCGTCCCGCGCATTGGCGCTGCGTCCATTGTGACAGCACAGGGGCACCCCCTGCTGCCTGCTTATATTCAGATGAGGCTCGAAGTCGATTGTGAAAGGAAAACAAGCACTTGTTATCGGCCGTATAAATTAAAAGCGGCTCTTCTGGGGTTGGGTTTTTTTTCTTTTGTGGAGGAGGGGGGGGGGAGATGCCCGACTACCCGCGGCTCCGGGTTGGCAAAAAAATTCACGGCCGTCAACCCGACCGCAAATCGTTCTGTTAATATCCGTAACCGATGATTGCAACGATGCTGCTACTGCGGCGCAATGGTTATTGTACTCCGAAGCAGGGGTCGGCTCTTTAGGACTGCCGCTTGGTGACGCGTTATTTATTCACGACCGCCGTCTCTCGTATTCCTCACCTGCATTGCCGCTCTGAAATATTGAGGTTTTCTTTTTAGCGAATTGGAGGAAAAAAATGGCTCTTCTAGTTATGTCGGTTGCCAATCCAGAGTCGCCGGTTCGATTCCAACTCCCGGTGCGCCAGGGAAAGTTTTATAAATTTCCCATGCCCACCGCCCTGTCCGTCCAGCAGTATAAATGAGTCTATCTGTAGCTCGCATTTCGTGGGTAAAGCGTGGGCACTCCACCTCTTCCACGGCATCTTGGCGAGCCATGGAAAAGTAGCACGAAATAATCTTCGAGAGCTCTCTGTGGATGTATGTTCGAACTTCTTTCTCACCGTTCGTAGCCAGCCATTCAAATAGGAGGGGGGGAAGGACAACAAGCTAAACACACAGAGCAGTCCGACAGATGTGAATTTTCAAATCTATATTCAAAAGCACACCGCTGCCTAACTCTAGCTCCCCTCGAATGGGCCCTCCTGCCATCAGTGATGTGACCGAGAGGTTACAGGCCCGCCCCCTTTAAGCTTCACCGATGGCAATTGAACGTTTGTTGCTGGCACGAGACAGTTCTTGACTCACGACGTAAGCGGCGATGTTTAATGCGGTCGCACCAGCTGATAGAGGCGGCGTCATCAGTCACAAACGACCACGCCCGACCAGCCACATCGCATTAGTCATAATTGCCGGCAAGTTATCCGCTATAAGTTCATCGCAGGACACATCAGATATGTGAAATGCTAACATAACCGGGCCAACAATCGGCGCTGCCAGTTCCCATTCAGCCTCGGCAAACAGACCACATGTTTGTCCATGGGACCGTTCACATCGGAACACATCTACCCGCGGAATCCAATCACATTCCGGCGGAGATGTATTTCACGAGACGGGCGTGCACGTGACCGCTCCTCATGTAAAAATGCAGTTTTTTATGGTGCAGATCGTAAGCCACAAAAGTAGCTGTGTGATATCCCGCCTCTGCGGGCTGTCCTCGAACATGGGAGCTTGCAGCACTGCTCTGCAAGAGAAACCAACAAACACTTGGCCTCGTGACACGACACCCGAAAGTACAATTGGCCCAAACATGCGCTGTGAGAGTGAATCTGCATTAACTTGGTGGCCTGGCTGTGTGCTCTGGCTGTGTGCTCTGGCTGTGTGCTCTGGCTGCGTGCTCTGGCTGTGTGCTCTGGCTGCGTGCTCTGGCTGTGTGTTCTGGCTGCGTGCTCTGGCTTGTGTGTCTGCAGAGGGCCACCTCCTGGAAGTTGTGCTGCGTGAACTTGTCGGCGGTGCACTGCAGGTCTCGGCACGCGTGCGTATCGGCAAAGGCCCGGATTCCCAGGCAGTTGGAGGGGTCGAGCTGCCGCTTCAGGAACTCGCAGCAGGTGTCCTGGATCTCGGCGAGTTGCAGCAGGCAGGCGGCCGGCAGCAGGGCCTGCACGTTGCACTCCTCCACCGTGATCTGTGGATCGCAGCAGTGCAGACTGCATGAGAAGCAAGCGGTGTTCTGCTCAAATGCAAGAATGGTGAGATTCTCATCTCGTTTAACGGACCTTAGTTTGTTGTAGAAATTCTGCTGTCCTGTGCTTCAGGGGTGAGCCAAACAACTGCCGACTTTACACAAAGTGGTACTCATTTTATAGGTCCCAGCGGCAAGGTAATCCGAGTAGAATTCCAACAGGGATATGAACTCACAAACTTGTTATTGGGAGTCACGCTCTCTAAGCACAGTGTGGCTTAGCCAAGTCAAAGTAAACCCCAAACAAATGTCATTTCCAGCTGTGATGGCATGCTGCTGTAATGAATATACACATTTGATTAGCATGGTTGGCTACATATGGTGTGAAAGAAATTCAACATACAATATTTCGAGAGCCAGCTTCCTCTGGTGAGCAGAGCTGTGCAGCAGCAGCAGCAGCAGCTCCATCGTCAGAAGAAGAAGAGGCAGCTGGTCCTGCCCTTCGTCTGCATCACACCGCCGCTCGCCACAAGAGGCCTCGATGAGAAAGCTTTTCAACTATCTCTGGTAAATTCTAATTATTAGCATTTATTGTTAGTTAAAATTACAGCTTACAATCATACGCATTTTGGTACACTTTCAGACAGTAATTATTTTTTTTTATCTTGGCTAGGAACGCAAACCCTGGTTTTAACGTTATGTCTGTAGAAAATGATAGTTCACTTAAAGTCATTTTGAGTAAAGTAGAATTTCCCCGTAACGCATCGCGTGGATTCCTGTATTATACTCCTCGCACTCTACCCCTCCACCTAACCCCCGCAGCTCCTCCACCATCCCCTGTGTATCCAAGCACTATCCAGGCTCAACAACCCTGCTTTGCTTTTGACATCCTATAAGATCAGTCGCATCCTGGCTGATGTGGTCATACACAACTGCCTTAAACACTCAACACGAAGGTTCACGTCTTTTGCTCTCCTAAAGTGGATGAGAGTCCATTACTGGCCCAGCCTGCTAGAGCAGCAACACTGCGTGCACGGCTGGTGGCATCACCTGTGCCGTGTAGGCAAAGTCAACGAGCAGCTCCATGGCCGTCTCGTCGACGTCACGGATGGACACCTCATCCTGCCGTGACTCGGCCAGCTCGCCCGTGAACATGGCGTGGAAGTAGGGGGAGCACGCCGCCAGCACCACGCGGTGCGCGTAGATCTTGCGGCTGCCCACCTGCCAAAGACAGACGTGGGTTGGTGGGCGTGAATGTGCGATGCCCTCACTGCGCCTCCTCTACTGGGAGGTGGTCTGTGGGAGGCGAGGATGCCATTGCTTTTGTAAGATTATAAACAATATGAAAAGGTGGAAGGTGCAAGTTTACCATCTTATATATAAATATATACAGTGTAATAGAGACGCAGGCTTTGTCCGCTTTTTATTGACTACAGCATAATGCTTCACAAGAAGCCATTACTTCATTCATTGATCGGAGATCATATATTTTGAAGTATTTAGCATGAGACTTAAAGGTATTTGGACCTTGTAGCTGACCCTATGAATAAAACTAATACATCTCAAGGCTGTAACTTTTGGGAACTCTCATGAGCAAAATCTTGATTCGGTTTGTGCCGAATTTCAGTCGGTCACCATCCTCTGTGTTTATTAGACACATTCTTACATANTTTTTCCATATTACTAATCTCAAATATACCATGGAATCATGTCAACATCCTCCTTTCATGCAACTATAAATTCCTCCATTCAAGAGCACGGGGCAATGACGAGATTGTATTCACTGCAGAGCAGGGTGAAGCCATCAACTCGCTACGAGAGCTATATTGTGTTTCTAAAGCTGGTGGTGGTTCAAATTGTGGCCGTTGTGTAGGTGATGATGTCATAGAGATTCGGGAAGAGAATATAATCTTGTGAAGGTGGTATTGGGATTGCGACAACCCGCTGGTGCTTGTGACGTTGACATTTGTGGCGCTTGTGACAAAGCTATTGGTGGTGGCGACGGTGTGTGATGATGGTATTGGTGACGGTGGTCGTGGCAACGTGCGTGTGCGAGCACGAACCACCAGCACGACATCGCAGAACTTGCGGTGTCGCCGGAGCACGCTGATGGCCTCCAGGGTGATGCGTGGATGCTTCTCGGACACGTAGACCATGCCTGCCGGTGTAGGCAACACGCCCTCGGGCAGGGCGTTGGGTCCCGCCGCCGCTCGATCGGCTCGTCACGTCCATGGCTCGCGGCACTGCTGCGCACGCAAAGTCAAGGCGAGAATCGGTCACAAGAATTGGCCGTGGAGACATTGACACATTTTTATCAGGAATTGTAACAAAAGGGAAAAAGCTGTCGACAAGCATTGAATGGTAGTCATCTTGGTCGAGAGTCATGAGCCTGTGATAGAACATCTACACTCCCCTGGTGGGGACCAGTCCATCCACTTTCATGAACACTTTATTCTTATTGTAACATTTCATTGGCAGGGGCCAGTCTCCGATAAGACAATCTGTATCGGCTTAAAAGTGGCAGTCATTATGAATGCAACAGAAAATGTTTCTCAAGTCCAACTCCAACTCGGTGAAACTGCAACTCCAAGTGAATTTGAACTCGCAACTTCTGATTGTGAGTTGAGTGCTCTATAAACACTGTGCCGCCCAGCGAGATTCATATCCTGTGCTGTTATCCTCGACAATCCAATACCCAACTTGGAGTTAACCGAGTATTATTTTAATTTGATTTGAGTTAGACGTGGACCAATCGCAGTCATCATCCCTAAGGGGGTCAATAAAATTTGTACCATTTTGAGTGAAATAAACAGTGGCCATTCTACAGAGACTGGTCTCTGCCATAGTTCTCTCCCCTGGCTCAGGATTAAACAAAAGCACCAAAAACCATGTTAAGGTCCACTGAATTTACTTCCTTTTCACAGACAGTTGCCCAGACATCTCGCAGAATTAGTACTACTGTATAATACATCTCGCCGGGCTCAACAGGGAATAAGGCATTGACTTGACAGCACACGACTATTTCGTAATTATGTTCATGTTAGAATGCTCGATTGCTGCTTTGTCGCTAAGCAGCAGTCCAACCGCATAGAAATGTGCCAACTTGGCATCTACTAGAGCCAAAACCGAGGCTTTCACAGTCACTCCTGGATTGTTATGCCACGTGCAGTGAAACATTGCAAAGGTTTTGTGACAAGCAGACAGTGCAGGCAAGTGAGGCATGTGAATGAATAAAGAATGCTTGTGGTACGGTGCTGTTGGCACACCTGTGGAGGAAATCGTTCTCCTATAACACGGTAGTTGCGTTCGTGAAGAACACTGGGTTGTGGAAAAATTGCGTTGTAATAAATACAATATAATATAGGGTAAAGCACAGCCCGCAATAACACGTGAGATGCATACGCAAGCTCAACTAACACTGAGGCGTGTAGGTAGCATCTAGAAGCATTCAGCAGCATCCCGCCTTGTGTGATGCCACGCCGAGGCATACGTACAACAGCTTGTTCCTCTCAATTGCTTTATATACAACTAGCTGTACTACCCGGCTTCGCCGGGAACTTGGATTCACCACGCCCGGCCGCCTTTGTCTCCCAGTGACGATGTTCACACACCACACCAGTTACTCGTTTGAGGCTGAGTCGACCTAGGGGAGGCCCAGGTCCGGTTCAAATAATCGTCACCGGTGGTGGCCGTGAGTGGAATGGAACTCGGGTCGCCGGGTTCGTAGCGTGGCGCGCTAACCACGACACTACAATGCGTTACGCTTCCGTTGTAGGATTTGTGTGAGGCGCGCCGATCCGCTGTAGGGTTTTAGTGAGGCGTGCCGATCCGTTGTAGGGTTTGTGTGAGGCGTGCCGATCTGTTGTAGGGTTTTAGTGAGGCGCGCCGATCCGTTGTAGGGTTTTAGTGATGCGCGCCGATCCCCCGCGATACAATAATACTGTGTAATCGCTATAATTTTATGATTTACCGAGCCTATAATAGTAATTGCACACATTGTGGTGGCGGGGGAGTGAAGAGGACGTGTAACTTTGATGAATTTACCTCAGAGTCGCGTGGTGGGTGTCGAGGCCTAGCACCATGCAGAGCCTCCGGCCTCGCCTGATTTTGGCACCCGGCTGACGCTGGGTACGGGTGCCGTTCCCCCCCCCCCCCGCGCTACAATAATACACTCTAATCGCTATAATTTTATAATGTACCGACCCTATAATAGTAATTGCACACATTGTGGTGGGGGGGAGTGAAGAGGACGTGAAACTTTGATGAATTTACGTCAGAGTCGCGTGTTAATGCGTGCACCTATTTTTAAGGGAATTAAAAATGGCGTCCACCCGCGCCGAAGGCGTCGCTACCCGTTGGCAGGGGCAACCGCCGTCCAATGAAAGTGGCGAAGGCGTGGCTACCCGTTGCCAGGGGCAACCGCCGTCCAATGAAACTGCAGCCCGCGGCGAAGGCGTCGCTACCCGTTGGCAGGGGCAACGCCGTCCAATGAAAGCGGCGAAGGCGTGGCTACCCGTTGCCAGGGGCAACCGCCGTCCAATGAAACTGCAGCCCGCGGCGAAGGCGTCGCTACCCATTGCCAGGGGCAACCGCTGTCAAATGAAAGCGGCGAAGGCGTCGCTACCCGTTGCCAGGGGCAACCGCCGTCCAATGAAACTGCGTATGGTCCGGCGACACACACACACAGACAGGCAGATTCGCGATTTTATATATATAGATTTTACTTAAATCTATTTAATTATAAAACCTTAATATTATACATTTACTCTCTCTCTCTCATACGATACGTATTATGGTGTTCTACACTCACCAATGACAGTAGTATCTTGAGACTTGACTCCAGTAATGACGACGACGACAATGACGATGACAATGACGACGATGACAGACCTGTGCAGTTCGATGAATGTGATGATGAATGATGATGATGATGGTGTTACTGCACAGGTATAATGAGGCCTTTAAATCAGTTTGAAAAATCCGCGATGCACTGAGGCCGCGAAACTTGAACCGCGAAGTGGCGAGGGATTACTAGTACAGTGAAACCTTGGATTGCGAGCATAATTCGTTCCTGAAACGTGCTCGTAATCCAAAGCACTCGTATATCAAAGCGAACTTCCCATAAGACAAAATGGAAACTCAAGACGATTCGTTTCACAACCCAAAAAAAATTCATACAAAATTTATTCGTTACGAAATACTGATAGGTTTTTTCCCCTTTTTTTTGGCAACAAAACTGACACCTTTTGCAAGGAATCATGCTTACATTAACCTTGCAAAAGGTGTCAGTTTTGTTGCCAGAAAAAAAGGGAAAAAAACCTATTAGTATATTTTGGTACGGGCAAAGGAGGTCCATGATGACATTACAAAATACTGTACCTTTTTTAAAATTTGTATTTAAATGTAATATAAAGTAATCAAATGTATCCATTAAATGTAATCGTGGAGATGAGAGAGAGGAGATGAGTGGAGGAGGAGGATGGTGATTGTGTAGGACTACTTTCACTGTCACTAACGGAACCACTGCCATCGCTTAGCTCACTGGGATCTGTTTGTGCGACTTGAACAATGAAACTTCTCCTATTGCAAGACCTCGCTGGTTGATCAATATATTTGTTTTAATTGCTTATCTTGCAAAACACTCGAGACCAAGTTAATCACAATCCAGGGTTTCACTGCACGTAGGCCCCGGCAAGGTAAGGTAAAAGTTAAAAGGTAAAAATTTAACCCGTAAAACAAAGTTTTTCACTATAAATCCTTTATATGCGTGGCATCGGTTTTATTTTATTATTCATTTCAGTTTTTCTTGAGTATGAGTTTCATTTTTATCACATTGGTATTTTAAATTAAATATAAGGAAAGTCGTATATAAGGATTATAAGGTTTCAGTTTTTGTATGATTGTTTATATTGTACATTTTTGTTGTTTTCTTGAATAATTTTCTGTGTTTAGGAAAAATATACGATTGTGTTAGTGAAATTTTTTTTTCCTAAAAAGTGGAAAATTTTGGAAAAAATGTTTCACGAAAATAAATTGTCACGCACAACGAGTCTGTGTGCAAAATATCAGCTCGATTGGATCACGGGAAGTGGGTTAAAAAACGACCGAAAGATTTGCACCGTCATAAGTGCGCAAGCAAGTGAACTTAATATAAAGGATTTAATAATATTAGAAATGGATATGTATTTTCCCCTTTTATTCTCAATGTTGAAATTGTACCAAAGTACACTGTTTAAAACTCTTATTTTAGGTTTTTTCGGTAAAGTCACGTAGGAAAACATTAAATTAATAAAAGTAAAAAAATGTAAAATTTTACTTTTATTTTTTACCTACGTGAATTTACCGAAAAAACCTAAGAATATGAATCCTTGCAGTCACGAAAGCTTCAAATCTAGAATGTTTAAGCTCTCTTGATTAGAAGCTTTCGTGACTTCAGGAATCCTACTCTTTGGTCTTTCGGTAAATTCACGTAGGTGTAAAATAAAATAAATCACGACGTTTCGGGCTCAACACAAGCGTCTATCATCAACACAAGCATCCATAATCATCATCACCTGATGATGGGCACTAGACCGACGTAACTTTACCGAAAGAACCAAAGAGTATAACTGAACACTGTTTTAAAACTCTATTCTATAGGCACAGAGCTATTTTGCCTTTTCATTATCAGATTCGTTAACTTGACTTTTTGATTTTACAAAATGAACAGCTTTTTCTCAGCAACCCCAGGTGGGACTCGAACCCACAATCCTGGCTTAGGAGGCCAGTGCCTTGTCCATTAGGCCACTGGGGCTACATGTAGCATGATGAAAACCTGGCTTATGTACAGACTTCTTAAATAAACTCACAATTAAAAAATATATGTTTTTCCCCTTTCGTCCCCTCTGTTTTATTCATGTTGAAAATTGTTTTTTTCCTAAAAAGTGGAAAATTTTGGAATTTTTTTCACGAAAATAAATTGTCACGCACAACGAGTCTGTGTGCAAAATGTCAGCTCGATTGGATCACGGGAAGTTGGTTAAAACACGAGCGAAAGATTTGCACGGTCATAAGCAAGCAAGCAAGTGAACCTAATATAAAGGATTTAAAAATACGTAAATTTTCTTTGAGATTTGAAGCTTTCGTAACTGCAAGGATTCATACTCTTAGGTTTTTTCGGTAAAGTCACGTAGGAAAAAAATAAGAAAAATATAATAAATGAAAAATAACTAAATTACATCACAATTGAGTTATTTTTCGTTTATTATAATTTTATAACTTTTCTTACCTACGTAGTTTTACCGAAAAAACCTAAGAGTATATCAATTATCTGTATACCGATTAAATCTAGTTTAGTTTTATCTGTATATGGATAACACGTAGTTTAGCTGTATCTGTATATGGATAAACAAGATCGTGTTTTCATGTTATCTGTATATAGATAACGAATTAGTGAAGTTGAATATGTATTTATAAAAACATGTCAATGATGATTTACCTTTCCTCTACTTTGCGTGGCGGTGACGCTGATTCTGCCGAGTTGTTGACCTCAGCAGCAGCAGCAGAAGGAGCAGTGCAGATGGAGGGTGGCATGTGATGTCGATCTGAATGTCACTTCTATTTACGATGGAGATGTGTTACAACGACCCTATCATCGTAAGTCGAAAATATCGTAAGTCGAAGATGGCCTCTAGCCTAGCCAGGAGTCTTACAGGGTGGTGGTAATCTAGCAAAACAGAGCAAGTTACAGTAGCGTACTGTATAGACTATATCCTGTGTGTGTTTATTAATTACAAGACTGTATTGCACAGTAACATTTAAAGTAAAAAAACAAGGTAAATTCTTAGCCTACCTATATGAACTGCAAATTAATATAAAGTTTGTTCAGGAAACAATCCTATCTGCTAGAAAAATAAACTTTTAGCATGCATTGAACGTATCGTATCGTGTAAAATTGAAATGAAATCGCTAAAGCTACGTATCATAATGTAGTGTATAGTGTAGTGTATAGCGTAGTGTATAGTAATAGTGTAGTGTATAGTGTAGTGTATATTAGTGTGTAGTAGTAAATAAAATCGCTCAAGCTACGTATCATAGTGTAGTGTATAGTGTAGTGTATAGCGTAGTGTATAGTAATAGTGTAGTGTATAGTGTAGTGTATAGCGTAGTGTATAGTAATAGTGTAGTGTATAGTGTAGTGTGTAGTGTAGTGTATATTAGTGTGTAGTAGTAAATNAAATCGCTAAAGCTACGTATCATAAATGCATTCACCGTGGCCAATTACAGCCAACGTTAGTTGAGCGTGGACAATTAGACCCAAGCCGAAACATAACATTTACAAAATAATGTTTCCAAATATTTATCTTTTATTTTTTACGATAGAATATCGTGTTGTCATCAGTATGACATAAGTATACCAAGTTTGCAGTCGATACCACATTGGGAAGTGGGTTAAAATTGAGTTACAAGATTTGAGGATACAACAACGACAACAACAAAAGCGTGTAAAATTGGAATCATCGAGAGTATCTATATGTATAAAGCGCTCTACCTTATAGCATTTACCGTTATAAACATTGTCCATGTGTAGTAGTGCCCCAGTAATCACCATGTAATCGGATTATTTGTATGGGGTAAGGGTAAAAGGTAGGGTAAAAGTAGCCTCATTGTTTTTCTTACTCTTAGGTTTTTTTCGGTAAAGGCACGTTGGTTAAATAAGAAAAATAAAATAATAATACGTGAAAATAAGTCGATGTATTTTTATTTTACTTTTATTATTTTTATTTTTTTACCGACGTGACTTTACCGAAAAAAACCTAGAGTATGAACCCTTGCAGTCACGAAAACTTCAAATCTAGAATCGGCTAAATCCACCTTGCCGAGGCCTACAGCCACTCACCCCCACTGCTCGCTCACTCACCCACCAGCAGGAGGATGAGGTGGTGGTGATGAGAGGCTTGCCTTGGAGTGCAGTCCCAGCACCAGCAATGGTGGAGCAGCAGTAGCCCAGAAGAAGCCAGCCAGCACCCAGCAGCTTGACTGCAGCAGCGTTGTGTCCAGGGCTCCGTGTAGACTACAGCCCTGTTGACTCAACACGCCCCTTGCCAAGGTGCTCGACTCTGGCGAATCGATGGCGCTGACTGTGTGGATTAGCTTCACAATCATGGAATGCGTTGCGCAATTCGTTAAAGCCATGCGAGGGACTCTTCGTGGATGAGGAGGGGGAGGGGGGGNGCAGGGGGGGAGGTTGAGTCTAGGGGCAGTGTGAGTCTATGGTGCAGTGGAGTCTAGGGAGGCCTTGGGAGTGGAATCTATGAGGTTAGTCTATGGTCAGTGCTGAGTCTAGGTGCAGTGCTGAGTCTATGGGCAGTGCTGAGTCTATGGGCAGTGCTGAGTCTATGGGCAGTGTTGAATCTATGGGCAGTGCTGAGTCTATGGGCAGTGCTGAGTCTATGGGCAGTGCTGAGTCTATGGGCAGTGTTGAGTCTATGGACAGTGTTGAGTCTATGGGCAGTGTTGAGTCTATGGCAGTGTTGAGTGTATGGGCAGTGCTGAGTCTATGGGCAGTGTTGAGTCTATGGACAGTGTTGAGTCTATGGGCAGTGCTGAGTCTATGGGCAGTGTTGAGTCTATGGGCAGTTTAAGTCTATGGCAGTGTTGAGTCTATGGGCAGTGTTGAGTCTATGGGCAGTGTTGAGTCTATGGTCAGTGTTGAGTCTATGGGCAGTGTTGAGTCTATGGGCAGTGTTGAGTCTATGGGCAGTGTTGAGTCTATGGGCAGTGCTGAGTCTATGGGCAGTGTTGAGTCTATGGGCAGTGTTGAGTCTATGGACAGTGTTGAGTCTATGGTGCAGTGATGAGTCTATGGGCAGTGTTGAGTCTATGGTGTAGTGTTGAGTCTATGGGCAGTGTTGAGTCTATGGTGCAGTGTTGAGTCTATGGGTAGTGTTGAGTCTGTGGGCAGTGTTGAGTCTATGGGAAGTGTTGAGTCTATGGGCAGTGTTGAGTCTGTGGGCAGTGTTGAGTCTATGGTGCAGTGTTGAGTCTGTGGGCAGTGTTGAGTCTATGGGCAGTGTTGAGTCTATGGTGCAGTGTTGAGTCTATGGGAAGTGTTGAGTCTGTGGTGCAGTGCTGAGTCTATGGGCAGTGTTGAATCTGTCAGGGTCGCTGGCCCCCGAGATCCCTCCCTCGATAATGCTAACGGCCGGGCTAACATCGTTACTCGCCCCCCCGCTGCTATGCGAGCCGCTGCTGGATTCCTCACCCATGGGGTGTGAGCCGTCGCTCGAGGATTCCCCCTAGCACGGGTCCGCGTAGTAGGCATGGTTAGATACCGAGTAGTATTATGCCCCCTTTACGCTACCACGATACCTCCCTTTCCTAATCGGGCACCTGCAACCCACACGGAGCGAACGTACGCACACCCACACACGCAGCTCCGTGCACTCCAACTCAACCCTGACTACTCACGTTATGATCGCGCACCTGTATCATACACGGAGTGAACGCACGCGCACACACGCAGCTCCACACGCGACACCCACTCTCGCGCCGCTCTGTGCAGCGCTCCCACGAGGTGAGCTGCAGCACTACCCGCGTTCACACTGCTCACGAGATCACACGAGGCCACGAGTCGCTATTAATGATTTATTATTTGCTACCTGGAACTGGTTGTGGAGTCAGTATGGGTCGACGAGGCTGGCCTATTCTACCACCCCTGAATCTATTCTCTTTATCAGCTATGATCCTAATTCACCTTGCTACTCACGGTTAGGTGCTCACGGCGGTCCGTTGATCCCTGTGCCAGCAGCGTACCTCGATGCATCGCACGGACGTCCGGGTCGCTGGACTGGAGAGCGTCCTGTCGCCTGGCGCTGGAGTGTCAGTGATTTCCCCTTTGCCCCCGTTTTTATCCTCCCTACATCAAAGGGATGCGGCTCTGAGCGGGATGGCGGCCCTCAGCTTTTCCTTAACAATGGGCTCGTGCCCATTCTGCATGCGCACGGCGGTTCCGGGCACCTTTGATATGCTAATTAATGTGCGGCGTGCGCGGCGTAAATTCTAATTAATCCCTTTCTCACGCAGGCCTTTATTATTGCAGATTATGTGGCGGCGTCCATCACAAAGGCTCGCCGTGGGAATTTGTGCACGGGCCCCCGCGTGCCTCCCCTCTCCCGATCTATTCATACTTTCAGCTTAATTCTTTACCTTCCCTAACAATGGTGCCTGCGCGCTCAAGCGTAATTATCCTAACCATCCGTGACTATGCGCAAGAGCCCCTGCGGTCCAGCTACTCATGCTGTCCCGTCCCTGCCCTGCTTGTCTCGTCGACACGTGGGTGGTGTGTGTGGGGATGCGCTTCAACCGCGGTGGCCGAATGCCCTTCGCCGCGGCCATACCATCTTAAGGCCGGTCGCAGCGCCGCGGTGCAAAGTAGCGTCGGGGGAGGTCGTCCAATTCCCTGATCGCCGGAAACCGTGAGAGTTAATCCCGATAAGGGTTTCTCGGATAAAAACCAGTCGATCAGGTGAGCTCCCCTTCCAGCTCTATGGGGGGGGGGGGGGGGGGAATGCGTGCGGTGTGTTCATGTGAGGTGAGGTGAGGGGGACGAGGGGTTGCCTCCGTCGCTTGGTGGTGGCGAGGTTGGGGATGGGGCGCCTGCCGAACGGCTTAGTGGCGGCGGCATCACATAGCCCCCCGAGGTGCCCGTCCCCGTCCCGGGTTGACTGGAGCACCTCGCTTGGGCCGCGCCCACGAGGAAACGTTGCGGGGTCCGGGGGATCCGTCCGGACCTTGTGGGTGGTCTCGGGGCGGGTGGTTCCGTCCTCTGTAGCTCCTGCGGCGGCCTCCTCCTCCACTCCAGCGGCTCTCCCTGTCCTCGGTACCTGCGGGCTGGGGTACAAACTCAGAAGCGGAAGGGTTTAGGGGCCGTCGTCCACGCCGTCTCCGGACTGGATCGGGGCGTCTCGGGGGCCCGGCGGGGCCCATGTAGTGTGCGAGGCCCCCCAACACGAGAGGTGCGGGTACTCCAGGATTTCGGGGCCTTCGGGTGACGGGGTTCTCTCTCGCCGGGGCCGCTTTCCACGGTTTTAAGTGGCGGACATTGACCACCGTCTCTCGACCCCTCTCCCCGCCATAAGTACCGTCCAGGGGGAGATCTGCCGCACCACGGTCCAGGGTCCCCGCCAGTAGGTCATCAGTTTCCCCACCTGCCCGGCCCCGACGCGAGGGGTGTGTAGCCACACCTTAGTGCCTGTCAGGAATAAGGGGGTTCCATGCGGGGTCGGGTGCCCTGTTCCTGCCGCCGATGCGCGGCTTCCCCTTGCGGGTATGCTCGGCCTCGGGCTTCTCGCAGGGTCTCCAACAGGTGTTCCACGGGGCGGCTTCCCTCCTCCGGCTGGGGGGAGGGACGCCGAATAGCAGATCTGCGGGTAAACGAGACTCGTGGCCGAACATCATTAAAAACGGGGTTTGTCCCGTCGACATGTGTACGGTGGTGGCGTAGGCGAAAAGAGCGTAGGGGAGGTGTTCATCCCAATCCCGTTGATTTGCGGCCGCCATACGTTTGAGTTTCCCCGCTAAGGTCTGATTCATGCGCTCCACCATACCGTTCGCCTGGGGGTGGTACGCTGTGGTTCGGTCCATTTGGATTCCGAACTCTCGGCACAGTGCCTGGAACAACTCGGCCTCGAACTCGATATCCTGGTCGGTGAGGACTCGTTCTGGGATCCCGTGCTTAAGTACGTAGTGTTCCACAAATGCCCGGGCCACCACCAAGGCCGTTTTATCAGGGATGGCCACTGCCACGGGGTAGCGGGTGAAATACTCTACTACGACTAGGATATATCGGTTGCCTCGATGGGATCGCGGGAATGGCCCCTGTAGGTCGATCCCGACCAGCTGATTCGTGCGGCTGACGCGGAACGGCCTTAGGGGTACCTGGTATCGTGCCGGTTTCGGCCCGCACTGCTGACAGGCGCGGCAGCCCTGTACCCAGGCCGCCACGTCTTGTGCCAATTTGGGCCAGAGATACTGGCGACGCAGGGTCTCTCGAGTACGTCGTTCTCCATCGTGGCCCCCGAGTGGGTGGTCATGCACCAGCCGTAGCAGCTGGGGTCGCATCTGGGCAGGAACACAGATGCACCCCGGCTGGCCGGCCTCGGTTAACTCCCGTACCACTCCATTCTGCACACACAACCGGGCATACAAACCGCTCCAGGGTCCTGGTAGGACGCTCTTTTCCTCCCGCAGTGCCGCCTCCACTGCCGCCAGATCCGGATCTCGCTGCTGGGTCTGTCTCAGCTGCTCGTCGTTTAGGCCCGGGAAGGCGCAGCCGACGTCCTCCTGGATCCGTCCGATCGGGTCCCGAGCCGCGGGTCCCGCGCTTGCCGGGCGGTCGACGGGATCCTCAGTGCCACCTGTGAGGGCTCTGTGGCGCACACTGCACTCTCTCTCGCTGGGGGGGGGGTCAGTGGCCGCGGCCGCTCGGGGGTCCGTTGCCTGCCGGCAGCGTCCCCCGTGAAACACGGCAGGCCTCCTCCGCCCTCGTCTCGGCGTACACCGTGGGCCGCCTCGACAAGGCGTCCGCGTTTGCATGCATCTGGCCAGCCCGATACTCGATTTGCAGGTTGTACTCCTGCAATTGCGCCAACCACCGGGCCATCTGCCCCGCGGCTCCTTGAATGTAAGAAGAAACTGCAGAGCATAATGGTCAGTGCGTACGCGACATCTCCTGCCGTACAAATACGGCCGGAACTGTTTGCATGCGAAAATCACGGCGTACAACTCTTGGCGGGTCACGCAATAGTTCAGCTCGGCTCCACTCAAGGTCCGGCTGGCGTACGCGATGACTCGTTCCGTCCCATTCTGTACCTGTGACAACACCGCGCCCAGCCCGTTGCTGCAGGCGTCGGTGTCCAAAATAAAATCGGTGGTAAAATCGAAGAAAGCGAGGGTGGGGCGTGGGTGAGGTGATCTTTGAGAGTGGTGAAGGCTGTCTGGCAGGCCCCGTCCACTGGTAGGGGTGCTTAGGGGAGGTGAGTTGGGTGAGAGGGCGTGCAATCTCGCTGAATCCCTTTACAAATCGACGATAATAGGTGGCGAGCCCCAAAAATGATCTGATCTCCGTCAGATTCCTTGGCCGTGGCCACTCCACTACGGCGCGTACCTTCTCTGGATCGGTGCGCATGCCTGCCTCGCTGACGCGATGCCCGAGGTACCCCACCTCGCGTTGTGCGATGTAACACTTACGTGGCTTGAGCTTGAGATGAGCCGCTCGCAGTCGCTGGAACACCTCTCGAAGCCTGGACCAATGCTCAGACAAAGATCTACTGAAAACTATCACATCGTCCAAGTAAATCAGGCACTGTTCCCATTGCAAGCCCCGCATCACCAACTCCATCAGCCGCTGGAACGTCGCAGGCGCATTGGTGAGTCCGAACGGGAGTACTCGAAACTCGAATAGCCCCATCGGGGTGGTGAATGCGGTTTTCGGCCGATCCTCCTCCGCCATTTCCACCTGCCAGTACCCGGACGCGAGATCGAGGGTGGAAAAATATCGCGCTCCGGCGAGGCTGTCGAAGGTGTCGTTGATGCGGGGTATGGGGAAGGCATCGCCGAGCGTGACTGCATTTAGTTTACGGTAATCGACGCAGAACCGGGTTGACCCATCCTTTTTCGTTACTAGTACCACTGGGGCTGACCAGGGGCTCGCCGAGGGCTGAATTATGTTATCGCGAAGCATGTCCCCAACTGCCTCTTTGATTTGGGCGCGTTCGGGTGCGCCCACTCGGTACGCAGGGAGTTTAATGGGTCGGGCTGCACCGGTGTCAATTTGGTGCTTAACAAGATCGGTCCGACCCACGTCCGAGTTGTGTTCACTGAATACGTCGGCATACTCCCGCAGTAACTCGCGCAGCCGATCGCCCTCTCCCTTAGGTAAATCCGCCGATGGTACATGTAACGCGTCGAGCAGGGGAACGACCTCAGCTCGGGGAGTCGGGCCGACTCGCCAGGCCAGGTCCTGGTCACCCTCAGGACGACCGGGGTCTTCGGCCCAGAGTGCGAACACCGAGTCGTTAGAGTGGCGTGCGTGCAGGGGGTGTACGGTGGCTACCGGGGTGCGCCGTCGCAGTGTCGCTGGGGTATTGTGCGGGTTAAACATCCGCATAAACAATCGGTCCCCATCTGCGTTTACCAACGTGGCGGATCCCACGACCCCATACCGTTTTGCCAACTCCGGGTGAGGAGTCAGCATTACCTCCCCTGATGGTCGGAGCGCGGGGTCGGTGGGGGATGTTGCCACCGGCACCAGCATCTCGGTGAGCGGCCCGATGGTGACTGCCATCGCCAGGATAGCGGCCACAGGTGCGAAGCGGGGGCGCGTCGGTTCTCGTCCCAGGAATGGAATCCGCTCGCCGTTGCTCTCCATGGTGGCGCATCGCTGGCGGGGTTGCACGTTGAGTCCCAGCTGTTCTAAGAGGTCGGTGCCTGCGATACACTCGTGACACAACGCACTCGACACGTAGAACTCCTGCGTGCACCCCTGGCTGCCTATGCAGACCTCTAGGGTGGTTCTCCCCAGCAGCCCCATTCCGGCTCCGCTCGCAGTGTGCAGCGCGCGGTCCGGTGCCTGCAGGTGACGCACGTCGACCCCGATCGCGCTGCAGTGCGCTGCGCTCACGAGCGAGGCCACCGCCCCCATGTCCAGCAGGATTCGGGTACGCACTCCGTTTACCTCCCCTTCCACCAGCGACGTGGCCCCCGTGATCCCCGCCACCAGCTCCCGTAGCCAGTCGCCAGGAGTCACCGTTTCTGTGGGCGTTGTTGCTGGAACCTGTGTGGAGATCACTCGCTCGCCATTATTCTCACAGCTTGTTTGTGTCAGGGCCACGTCGATTTCACCCCCCGGTGGTCCCCTCTCTAGGGGGGCCTTAGTGTTTGACCTTAGCTCTTGTCTAGCTCGGGCGACCTGAGGACAGTCCCTCCTGAGATGCCCTCGCCGATCGCACACATAACACGCCCGGGGAGGGGTTGCGGCTCCGTAGTGGGCTCTCTGCCCACTCCCTCCTCCCCCAGCGCGCTGCTGCTCATACTCTGCTTCTAGTCGCGCTATCCTTCCAGTTAGCCCTCCTACCGTGGAGTCTAGTTCCCCCATCTCGGATCGGATGGTCTCAACGGATGATTGCAGTTTGGTCATATTTTTATTCGTTTCCTCGCGTACCTGGGTTACCTTACCGTCCATTTGGTCTACCCGGCCAGTAATATCTCCAATGCCGGTCTGCAGCCCGGCTACCCACCCCGGGGTAGTCTCGCTGGGTCTCTGGGGCTCCCTTGCCCGTCCCCTTACTGCGATGGCGGGCTCCACCTCCTCGTCCGAGAGTAGGCTCGCCACGGCGCACTCTCGTCCCCTCCCTCGAGGCTGCGCGCGCTCACCAGAGAGCTTCTCGCATTTACGCGCGCGCTCGACAAGTGTGTTAAAGGAGAGGCGTGCACCGTCTATATTTGGCTGCCACCACGGGGTGCGTGCCAAATATCGCTGGACCTTCCCGGCGGCGAGGCTCTCAATTACTTTCGCCTCGTGCTCCGGGTACGCGAGCTGGGTCAACATGCGTACGTCCTCGGCGTAATCTCACAGATCCTCGCCGGATTGGCAGCGGCGTGCCTCTAAGGCCGCCTGCGCCTCCTCCTCGTCATAGGCGCCGAAGCGCCGTTCGAGTTCGCACATAAATTTTTCCCACTGAGTTTGTGCGCTTGCGGGCAAAGCTTCCACAAAGTCAGCTGCCCGTCCATCTAAATATATCTCTAACTGCTGCAACGCCTCCTCATCCGACCACCCATTAACCTTTTTAGCCCCCCTGATGCTGCGGGCAAACGATTTCCATGATGGAATTCTTTTGCTCGTAAATGTGCATTTGATTTTAATCTGGGTTGGGGGCCTCTTTCCCTTGGGGGTGCGGGGGATCGTCCCATTTCTGACACCAATATGTGGGGGCCGTTGGCCCCCGGGGTCCCTCCCGCCTGCATCCCCTATTTTGTTTACGTTACCCCACCTCCCTATTACCCGCTACGGTTTCGCCGGCATTCGAACGCGACGCCCGTACTATTGCAGCCTCGCGCTGTGCTCCCACGCTGCGAGCATACGTGCACACAACATTATCAATCAAACGCCACACTCCCCCTCTTTACACCGCTACGTGCAGCTCTCGCACACTGAGAGCGTGTGCCCGTCTATAGCCCTGTGCGGCACTCGCCTCCACGTCGAATAACCACGTTACCAATGCGCATCCGTATCCGACACGTAACGGACATATGCGCACTCACGCACACAGCTCCCCGCGGCACTCACTCACCACTGAATACTCGTGTTAGGATCGCGCACCTGTATTATACACGTAGTGAACGTGCGCGCCCACACGCATACAGCTCCACACGCGACACCCACTCTTGCGCCGCTCGCGCAGCGCTCGCCGCCTGCGGCCGCTCACGTTATGATCGCGCACCTGGGGTACGCCGATTACGCACGCCGCGAGCTACGCATACACAGTACCCACGCGTTCACACTACAATACGAGATCACACGAGGCCACGATCAGCTGTTAATGATTTATTGTCTGCTACCCGGGACTGGTTGTTGAGTCAGTATGAGTCGACGAGGCTGCCTACTCTACCATCCCGAGACCTTTTCCCTATTTATCGTTCACGAAATACTTTTACCTCCTTACTCACGGTTTGAGGCACTCGACGTTCCGTGGATTTTCCTCGCTGCTTGCCTCGACACGTCGCACGGACGTCCGGAGGGCAGAGCTGGGGGCCGTCTTGGACGCTGGCTTCTCAGAGTAAGAGAGCGCTCTACCTCGCTACGCTCCCTTTTATCCTAATTCCCGGACTCAGGCCCCTACCCCCTTCCCACGGCCTTCGATATGCTAATCGGATGTTCCGCAAGTTAATTCCTTTTTCACGCATGCCTTTGTTATTGCAGATTATGCGGCAGCGTCCATTACAAAGGTGCGCCGTGGGAATTTGTGCACGGCTCCCCGCGTGACCCCGCTCTCTCGATTATTCATACTAACAGCCTTATCCTTTAACTCCCCTAACAATGGTGCCTGCGTGCCCGAGCGTAATTATGCCGTCCCTCCGCTGCCTGTGCGGGGTGCCTGATTACGCAATTCAGATGCGCTGCGTGTTTTCTAATGATGCTCCTCCATCACAATGCTTATTCCCTCTGCCTGCCCCGTCGATACTTGCGTGTGTGGGTGTGTGGGATGCGTTTCACCCGCGGTGGCCGAGTGGCCCCTCGCTGCGACCTTGCAATCTTAAGGCCGGTCGCAGCGCCGCGGTGCAAAGTAGCGTCGGGGGAGGTCGTCCAATTACCTGGTCGCTGGAAACCGTGAATTTTAATCCCAATAAGGGCTTCTCGGATAAAAACCGGTCAGCCAGGTGACCTCCCCTCGGAGCTCTATGGGGGGGGGGGAAATGCGTGCGGGCGTGTTCATGTGAGGTGAGGTGAGGGGGACGCGGGGTCGGCTCCGTCGCTTGGTGGTGGCGAGGTCGTAGATGGGGCGCCTGCCGAATGGCTTCATGGCGGCGGCATCACACCCCCGAGGTGCCAGTCCCCGTCTCGGGTTGACTGGAGCACCTCGCTTGAGCCGCGCCCACGAGGAAACGCTGCGGGGTCCGGGGGGTCCGTCCGGACCTCGTGGCTGGTCTCGGGGCGGGTGGCTCCGTCCTCTGCAGCTCCTGCGGCGGCCTCCTCCTCCACTCCAGCGGCTCTCCCTGTCCCTCGGTACCTGCGGGCTGGGGTACAAACTCAGAAGCGGAGGGGTTTAGGGGCCGTCGTCCGTGCCGTCCCCTGGCGGGGTCAGGGCGCCTCGGGACTGGGGGTCCGGCGGGGCTCATGTAGTGCGCGAGGCCCTCGAGCCCGGGTGGGGTGGGGGTCCCGTGGGTCCGCGGTACTCCGGTGGCGGGGATCTCCTCCGCCGGAGCTGCTCTCCATGATTTTAAACGGTGGACGTTGACCACCGTTTCACGTCCTCTCTCTCCACCTTGGATCAATACCGTCCAGGGGGAGATTTGCCACACCACGGTCCACGGTCCCCGCCAGTAGGTCGTCAGCTTCCCCACCTGTCCGGTCCCGACGCGAGGAGTGTGTAGCCATACCTTTTCGCCTGTCGAGAAGAGGGGGGGCTCCATGCGGGGGCAGGTGCTCTGCTCCTGTCGCCGATGCGCAGCCTCCCCGTGCGAGTAGGCCCGGCCCCGGACCCCTCGTAGGGTCTCCATCAGGTGCTCGACGGGGCGGCTCCCTTCGTCCGTTTGGGGTGGGGGAATGCCGAACAGCAGATCTGCGGGTAAACGAGACTCACAACCAAACATCATTAGGAACGGGGTTTGTCCCGTCGATGTGTGCACAGTGGTGGTGTAGGCGAACAGGGCGTAGGGGAGGTGTTCGTCCCAATCCCGTTGATGTGCGGCCGTCATACGTTTGAGCTTCCCCGCTAAGGTCTGATTCATGCGCTCCACCATACCGTTCGCCTGGGGGTGGTAGGCTCTGGTTCGGTCCTTCTGGATTCTGAATTCTCGGCACAGCGCTTGAAACAACTCAGCCTCGAACTCGCTACCCTGGTCGGTGAGGACTCGTTCGGGGATCCCATGCTTAAGTACGTAATGCTCTACGAGTGCTCGGGCCACCACCAAGGCCGTTTTATCAGGGATGGCCACTGCCACGGGGTAGCGGGTGAAATACTCCAACGCTACGAGGATATACCGGTTGCCTCGATGGGATCGTGGGAATGGTCCCTGTAGGTCGATCCCGACCAGCTGATTCGTGCGGCTGACGTGGAACGGCCTTAGGGGTACCTGGTATCGTGCCGGTTTCGGACCGCACTGCTGACAGGCGTGGCAGCCCTGTACCCAGGCGGCTACGTCTTCTGCCAATTTGGGCCAGAGATACTGGCGACGCAGGGTCTCTCGAGTGCGTCGTTCCCCGTCATGGCCCCCGAGCGGGTGGTCATGCACCAGCCGTAGCAGCTGGGGTCGCACCTGGGCAGGAACACAGACGCATCCCGGCTGGCCGGCCTCGGTTAACTCCCGTACCACTCCGTTCTGCACACACAACCGGGCATACAAACCGCTCCAGGGTCCAGGTAGGGCGCTCTTCTCCTCCCGCAGCGCCGCCTCCACCGCCGCCAGATCCGGATCCCGCTGTTGGGTCTGTCTCAGCTGCTCGTCGTTCAGGCCCGGGAAGGCGCAGCCGACGTCCTCTTGGATCCGTCCGATCGAGGTGGGGTGGTTCGCCGGGCCCCGAGCCGTGGGTCCCGCGC
The DNA here is from genome assembly GCA_018977245.1 of Lethenteron camtschaticum. NCBI lineage: Eukaryota > Metazoa > Chordata > Hyperoartia > Petromyzontiformes > Petromyzontidae > Lethenteron > Lethenteron camtschaticum. Next base: position 48,932 of record WFAB01001957.1, read on the forward strand.
TTGCCGGGCGGCCGACGGGATCCTCGGTGCCACCTGCGGGGGTCTCTGTGGCGCACACTGCACTCTCTCTCGCTGGGGGGGGTCAGTGGCCGCGGCCTCTCGGGGGTCCGTTGCCTGCAGGCAGCGTCCCCCGTGAAACACGGGCAGGCCTCCTCCGCCCTTGTCTCGGCGTACACCATGGGTCGCCTCGATAAAGCGTCTGCGTTTGCATGCGTCCGGCCAGCCCGATACTCGATTTGCAGGTTGTACTCCTGCAACTGCGCCAACCACCGGGCCATCTGCCCCCGCGGCTCCTTGAATGTAAGAAGGAACTGCAGAGCATAATGGTCAGTGCGTACGCGACATCTCCTGTCGTACAAATACGGCCGGAACTGCTTACATGCGAAAATCACGGCGTACAACTCTTGGCGGGTCACGCAATAGTTCAGCTCGGCCCCATTCAAGGTCCGGCTGGCGTACGCGATGACTCGTTCCGTCCCATCCTGTACCTGTGACAACACCGCGCCCAGCCCGCTGCTGCAGGCGTCGGTGTCCAAAACAAAATCGGTGGTAAAATCGGGGAAAGCGAGGGTGGGGGCGTGGGTGAGGTGGTCTTTGAGAGTGGTGAAGGCCGTCTGGCAGGCCCCCGTCTACTGATAGGGGTGCTTAGGGGAGGTGAGTTGGGTGAGGGGGCGTGCAATCTCGCTGAATCCCTTTACAAATCGACGATAATAGGTGGCGAGCCCCAAAAATGATCTGATTTCCGTCAGATTCCTTGGCCTTGGCCACTCCACTACGGCGCGTACCTTCTCCGGATTGGTGCGTACACCTGCCTCGCTGACGCGATGCCCGAGGTACCCCACCTCGCGTTGTGCGATGTAACACTTACGTGGCTTGAGCTTGAGATGAGCCGCTCGCAGTCGCTGGAACACCTCTTGTAGCCTGGACCAGTGCTCAGACAAAGATCTACTGAACACGATCACGTCATCCAAGTAAATCAGGCACTGTTCCCATTGCAAACCCCGCATCACCAACTCCATCAGCCGCTGGAACGTCGCGGGCGCGTTGGCGAGTCCGAACGGGAGTACTCGAATAGTCCCATCTGGGTGGTGAATGCGGTTTTTGGTCGATCCTCGGCCGCCATCTCAACCTGCCAGTACCCGGGTGCGAGATCGAGGGTGGGAAAATACCGCGCTCTGGCGAGGCTGTCAAAGGTGTCGTTGATGCGGGGTATGGGGAAGGCGTCACCGAGGGTAACCGCGTTCAGTTTGCGGTAATCGACGCGGAACCGGGTTGACCCATCCTTTTTCGTTACTAGTACCACCGGGGCTGACCAGGGCTCGCTGAGGGCTGAATTATGTTATCGCAAAGCATGTCCCCAACCGCCTCTTTGATCTGGGTGCGTTCGGGTGCGCCCATTCGGTACGCAGGGAGTTTGATGGGTCGGGCTGCACCGGTGTCAATTTGGTGCTTAACGAGATCGGTCCGACCCACGTCCGAGTCGTGTTCGCTGAACACGTCGACATACTCCCGCAGTAAGTCGCGCGGCGATCGGCCTCTCCCTCAGGTAAATCTGCCCAAGGTATGTGTAACGCGTCGGGCAGGGGAACAACCTCGGCTCGGGGAGTCGGGCCGACTCGCCAGGCCAGGTCCTGGTCACCGAACACCGAGTCGTCAGAGTGGCGTGCGTGCAGGGGGTGCACGGTGGTAGTATCGCCGGGGTACTGTGAGGGTGAAACATCCGCATAAACAATCGGCACCCATCCGCGTTTACCAACGTGGCTGAACCCACCACCCCGTACCGTTTTGCCAACTCCGGGTGGGGGTTAGCATTACCTCCCCGATGGTCGGCGGAGGGTGTTGTCACCAGCACCAGCATCTCGGCGAGCGGCCCGATGGTGACTTTGCCGAAAAAACCTAAGAATCTGCACTCAATCTTAATTTTAGAGCTTTCGTGACTGCAGGAATTACTCTTTGGTTCTTTCGGTAAAGTCACGTATAAAGATAAAATAATAAATTAAAGTACTTTGCTACCACGCGTCGCCATACTCATTGACATGTAAATGTTTTGTCTCTAACCCCTCCCTCTCTCCGCCCCCGCCCCCCTCTGTCTATTTAAGGCCACGCCACGGAGACGATCTCCCTCTCTGTGCCTGTGTTGCTCTCTATGTATCTTGGTGATATCTGTCTGCTTATATGTCTGTCTATAGTTTTCTGGTTAGATTTTTGTTGCTATTTCTTTTATACCTGATGACGATTGCTTGTGTTGCAATCGAAATGTCGTATGCAATTATTTAATTTATTATTTTTCTTTATACGTGACGTTACCGAAAGAACCAAAGAGTAATCTGTACTCATTGGTGGTTTTTCGGTAAAGTCACGTGTGCAGAAATAAAATCAACTTTAAATAAACAAATTTCAAATAAATCACGACGTTTGTACCACAACACAAGCGCCCATCGTCAGGTGGAAATGGGGTGAAACGCACAGCGAGGAAACATGCAGGGGGACACCACGCACACAGCACGTAGAGATTTTATTGTATTAATACACGTGAGACTTTACCAGAAAAACAAGTGTAATTTCAGCAGTCAGGAAAGCTTCAAACCTAAATCAAATCTCTGGCCCTTGAACAAAACAATGACAAGTCTTGCTGTTAGCATTCAAAACACATTCCTGCAGAGGGAGCTGGTAGGAACGCGGGTTGCTCGCTCAATGTCCTGCAGGGTCAACGGCGGCGTGGTGTATTCCGCAAATATGGCCGACTGTGAGGGCGGGCACAAGCCGGTGTGAGTAGGTGAAACGTTGAGTTTTATAAGGGCACCTCGGGGTGACCAGCCCCTCCCCACCCAGCCCTATCCACCCTCCCCACCCAGCCCCTCCCTGCACAACGGACACAATCCCCTGTGGGCTGGTGTAACCAGGAGGTTCCTACCAGTGTAACTGAAGACTGCACGAAGCAGCGACAAAGTATTTGCCACCGAGGCCACCGCACAACGATTTGATGCCAACGTTACACCGGACTATTTCGAGTCGATGGTGAAGGCTCTGTCGATGTGGTGAGTCGGTGATGATTGCAAGGTCACATCTTGCTCAACATCCCACCACCAAATGTCCATTCGTTAACTTCAGCAAGACTGACATCACAGCGTGTCAAAGAGGTCCTCCCGGGTTGCGATCCGTTTAGGATCAAACAAAACAAAAACCCTCAGAACAGAATTGCCAAGCGACATAATCACCGCTCCCGCCACGGGCATAATCCACACTCGGGCAGCGACAAGCTGACTCCACGCTAACTGCCGGGTAGTTGGGAATGAACAATTTAGCTTAGAGGAATCATATATATATATATATAGACTCAATGTTGTGATATACAAAAAATATTCAAAAGATAAAACAAACGCAACTTGAGATGGCATCTTCATCGTTGCTGTGCTGGGAGTATTTTTCAACAACAAAACAGCAGCACTGGGTGGCTGTCATTGTTTTGTTGCAATAAAATTCTTATTTTCTTCTCGTTGTCTTCGTCTTCACTTGAATCGTCACCCGATTGCAATGGCAGCTCTCAGGCTTCGCTGGAGAATCCAAAAATCGAGTCACCAAATTATTGGACCCATCACTGCTTTCTCGTCTCAATTCCCACCCTCTGTGAGCACTCACGCACAAGGCACACACACACACGTACACACGTGTGTGTGTGTGGGGAGCGGTGGTGTAGCGGTTAGCGCTACGCTGCGCTATGAACCCAGCGACCCAGGTTCGATCCCGCTCACGGCCAACACCGGTGACGATTATCTGAACCGGTCCAGAGCCTCCCCTAGGTCGACTCAGCCTCAAATGAGTACCTGGTGCGGTGTGTAGTAAACATCACCACCGGGGAGACAAAGTCGGTCGGGCGTGGTGCTGGCCACCCACCCCTCGCGTACCGTTCCGGCCTTCATAGGTGCTCGCTGACAGCACTTGCCTCTCCAGTCTGTTAAGGCTACACGGGGTTCTTTATCTTTGTGTGTGCGTGTGGGTGGGAGCGGTGGGGTAGCGGTTAGCGCTACGCTGCGCTATGAACCCGCCGACCCGGGTTCGATCATATTTGACCGAGGCTATTCTGACATCCAATCTGTACAACAACAAAAATCTGCCACCTTTACATAGTTGATAACATAGTGATAGGTTTTTACCCTTTCAACTGGTACAACAACTAACACCTTTATACAAGGCATCATGTTTGCAATAACCACAACACAAGCAGTCAAAATGCAAACAAAAAGAAACAACTGCTTGTGTCGTGGTTATTGCAAACATGATGCCTTGTATAAAGGTGTCAGTTGTAGTACCAGTTGAAAGGGTAAAAACCTACCACTATCTTTTGCCACTGGTAAAGGAGATGTCTCATAGTCGATAACATTTTCAGTATCAACTTCCAGATAGAAAAACTCAACAGGCGGTGTGGTGGTGATGGTGGTGGTGATGGTGGTGGTGATGGTGGTGTGGTGGTGGTGGTGGTGATGATGGTGGTGGTGGTGGTGGTGATGGTGGTGGTGGTGATGGTGGTGGTGGTGATGGTGGTGATGGTGGTGATGGTGGTGGTGATGGTGGTGGTGGTGGTGGTGATGTGGTGGTGGTGATGGTGGTGGTGGTGGTGGTGGTGGTGATGGTGTGGTCTTTTGAAATGAAGCAGATGGACAAACAATCCGTCGGCCATCGCGACGCGATTCCCAGCGGATGCCAAATGCCGTCTGGGCAAGCGGAGCTCAGCCAGGGCACCGCTTGGCAGCCCGCGGCGTAGACGCCGCCGCCGCTGCTACCGGCTGGCGTCTCTCTCACAGCAGGTACGTCCTGACGACGGCGTGTACGGGCCTGCCGCACGCGGGGCAAGACTCGTTGCGGCGCTTTAGCTTCTGGCGCACGCGCAGCACGTGACCAGGTGGCCCGTCTCTCCGTGCACGAGCGTGCAGCTCCTGGGCCGGTGCTGGCACACGAGGCACGTGAGGCACGTGAGGCACGCGGCGTTGGCGTCGCTGCTGCTGCTGCTGCTGCCGCTGCTGCTGTCGCTGCTGCTGCTTCGCTGCTGCTGCCGCTGCTGCTGTCTGCTGCTGCTGCTGCTGCTGCTGCTGACGTCGCGGTCGGAGCTCGCGGGAGCCGAGGGAGCGGCGGAGACGGCGTCCGACGACGTCTTCGTTTTGACATCGTCGTCAACGCCCTCCTCCTCCTGCTCGTGTCCGTCTCCTCCTCGTCGCTGCGGTTCCTGTTGGGACGGACCACAACTGGCTCTGGGCTATGGACACGATGAGCAGAGTCGACGGTTACACTGGTAGGAACCACCTGGTTCCACCCAGCCCACAGGGGATTATTGTGTCCGTCCGTCAGTCGTGCATGCAAGAATGGGAGGGTGGGGCCGGGTGGGGTGGGGAGGATGGGGAGGTGCTGGGTGGGGTGGGAGGGTGGGGCTGGGTGGGGGTGGGAGAGGGGTGGGGCTGGGTGGAGAGGGAGGATGGGGAGGGGCTGGGTGGAGATGGGAGGTGGGGCTGGGTGGGCTGGGTGGGAGGATGGGGAGGGGCTGGGTGAGGAGGATGTTGCGTAGCTACGCTGCTGTGAGAGACTTACTTTTATGAAAAACACGGACAAGTCAATCAAAGCATGTGGGCCACCGATCCTCACGCTCGCACCGGCCGCACGCGCGAGCGCACGCGCGCTCCGATGTGCTCGTAACGCCACCGCCAAACTCACCTGCCGCTTGTCTCCGTCGGCCGTCGCCAATGAGCTTCCCTTCACGGCTCCCGCCGCGTGATCTGCATGCCGCAGAACGACACGCGCACCGATACGTGAGCACCGCGACAGCAGAGGTCGCAAACGGGTTTTGATTCCTTTCACGTACCCGTACCCGGCCGTACCCGTACCCTACCCGTACCCGTACCAGCCGGGTACGGGTAGGGTACGGGTATCGGGTACCAGATTGTGACCTCTGGGATGAAGCCATGTTGCAGGCGCGGGTGGGTTGATTCTAGGAACTTGAATTGTGAGAAGAGACAAGACGTTGGGAAATGAGTGACAAACGGTTACTCACCAGTGACTCACGGCCTACCCGTACCCGGCCGCACCAGGGTCGCAAACGGGTACCCGGCTACCCGTACCCGGCTGGGTACGGGTAAAAGGGTAAAGGTGTCGACATGCCAAGGGGTAAGGTAAAGGGTTAAAGGGTAAAGGTAGTTCGGAAGAATTACCCGGTAGGGTAAAGGTAGCGCGAAGTATTACCCGGTAAATACGGTGCCTTGTTTACCGCTAGAAGCTCCGTGGCGCAGTCTGTGGCCTCTATTCAGTAAGTAATATTTTTAAAAACTTTTTTTTAAACACGCTTTTATGAAATGTACGAGTACTGGCAGAACTCCACGACTCCAGGAAGTGGCCACAACGTGAGGGACCGTGGCCGATTACAGCCAACGCCAGTTGATTGTGGAAAATTAGACCCAAACCGAAACTTAACAAATAAAAAGAATGTTTAAAAAATTATATATTTTTGTCATCAGTATGACATAAGTATACCAAGTTTACAGTCGATACCACATTGGGAAGTGGGTTAAAATTGAGTTACAAGATTTGAGGATACAACAACGACAACAACGACAAGCGTGTAAAATTGGAATCATGGAGAGTATTCTACACGAGCAAAGCGCTCTACCTACAGCATGTACCGTTATAAACCCTGTTGATGTGTAGAAGTACCCCAGTAATTACCCTGTAATTGGGTAATCTGTATGGGTAAGGGTAAAAGGTAGGGTAGAGTGATTGTATTATGGTAAGGTAAATGGTAGGGTAAAGGTAGGCTCGTTGCTTTTTCCCTTTCATTTTACTTGCTAAAGGGTACAAGGTAAGGTTAGAGTGATTGTATTATGGTAAGGTAAATGGTAGGGTAAAGGTAGGGTAGAGTGATTGTATTATGGTAAGGTAAATGATAGGGTAAAGGTAGGCTCGTTGCTTTTTACCTTTTACCTTTCATTTTACCTGCTAAAAGGTAAAAGGTAGGGTAGAGTGATTGTATTATGGTAAGGTAAATGGTAGGGTAAAGGTAGGCTCGTTGCTTTTACCTTTAAACTTTTACGTTACCTTGCCGAGGCCTGGCTCCACCTTGCGTCTGTCGGTGGCGGCTCTGCCGAGCGCCTTGGCCAGGAGAGCGCCCAGCGACTGGGCGACGAGCTGCAGACAGAGGAGAGATGNTTGTGAGAGAACGAACGCTGGGGTGGAAGTTTGCGTGACTGCAAGAATCCATACTCTTTGCTTCTTTGAAAAATAAAATATTAAAAAACGTCGTGAAGCGTCGTGATTTAATTTAGTTATTTCTATTTTTTATTTTATTTTATTATTTCCCTTCTACGTGACTTTACTGAAAGAACCAATGTTTGACAATTCATCGTGTTACATTCTATTTTATTCACCGTTTGCAACTCCAACTGAGGGTTAAAGTGCGCGTGTTCATCTGATAGTCAATCATTGAACGCAAGCTACCGAACAACCATCTCACGCACATGCCGGTTTACATATTAAACCGAGTATAACACTTCCTGTAAACAACGAGAGTTTATTTGTTTCACCAGGTGAGAACTCAATAGTCCGGGGATTAGTTTCATACGCAAGGTGGTGACACCTGGGTAACCAAGCTGACAAAACCAAGTCAAATCACGTGAAATACAGCAATCAAATAGAAACATCTGAGAAAAAACGGTGTCATATGAGAAATGGAAAAACATATGGCAGATATAAATCAATGTTCAATAATACACACTCTTTGTGTTGGCTCAGCCACATTTTCAAACTGATCATAGTACAATTACAATTAAGTTACGTAATTGTTTTACAGGATGTGTGTGAAATGAACATTCTAAATTAGCACAAGCTGATAATTGTTTTTATACCATTCTACTGGAACAAAACTGACACCTTTTTACAAGGAGTCATGTTTGCATAACCACAATACCTGCAGTCATAAAGCAAACAAAAAACACAACTCTGATAATGTATGCACTGTCCTTGAAGTTGATTGGTCCACAGCCGAGACAGTTTTCCTTAGAGCCCAGTCTCACATGGGTTGAACCAGATGACGCCAATAGGCGCACAACTCAAAGACAACGCACCATCAGAGTACGAGAGCTCGGGGTAAAGCATGTACAACAATCAGCGTGATTTACACGGCTGTTGTGCTCGTAGTCCTCAGCCACCCGATGTCAGGGACAAGCGCACGTCCGGCACATCGTGCAACCCTCGGTTGGCATCCTCCTGCCGCCGCTCCCTCGGCTCTGAGGGAGAAGCTCTCCACCCGAAACAGCTCCCCAGAGGGTCGCCCTTGCAGTGACGATGTGAGCTCCGTTGGTACTTCGTTTGGCAGTGATGGAAGACCTGTGCGGGAGGATCCTCCCAACTGAGAGCCTCCTCCAACCTCTCATACTCTGACAGTGCGCTGTTTTTGAGTTGTACGCCTTTTGGCGTCATCTGGTCCAACACCATGGAGACTAGGCTCTCAGGAAAGCTGTCTCGGGTGTGGACCAATCAATTTCAAGGACAGTGCATACATTATCAGAGTTTGTTTTTTGTTTGCATTACGAATGCAGGTATTATGGTTATGCAAACACGACCTTGTAAAAAAGTGTCAGTTTTGTTTGCCAGATAAAAGGGTAAAAATTAACCCGTAAAAACTAAGTTTTTCGCTATAAATCCTTTATATGCGTGGCGGCTAGAGTCCTCTCGTCCTCTGGCTTGAGATGGCTGCCACCTATGGGTCAGATGATTGCCTGCAACCATTAAGCAATTGGTAATTAAATATAATAAAAAAAATTCCGAAATAGTGTAAAATTTTGAAAAAAAATTTTCACGAAAATAAATTGTCACGCACAACGAGTCTGTGTGCAAAATGTCAGCTCGATTGGATCACGGGAAGTGGGTTAAAAAACGACCGAAAGATTTGCACGGTCGTAAGCGCGCAAGCAAGTGAACTTAATATAAAGGATTTNAAAAAAAACTATTATCATTTTGCGGCAATGCCAGGCAAAGCGGCGGGCAAACCGCCCACGCCTCGGCACAGGCGTCGCGAGCGAGCGTCCGCATCTCACCTGCGGCAGCGTGAACGTGTCGCCTGTCGCACCGACAGAGCGCAAGAGACGCAGCAGCAGAGGCACAGGCCTCACCGCCTGCGGGACAGACTGAGAGAGAGGCGGTCGTCACGTCACCCCGCGTTGAAATCGCCCTCGAAGCAATCGTGCGCAAATCGTAATCACGCAACAATTTTTCTGCTCGCCGGCTTGTTACAAAAGAGACACGCCGACACCAAGAACACGCCATCTCCGGTGAGCGCACAGTCGGCTAAGTATGGTGCGGAAGAAGTTCAACGCACACGCACACACACACACACACGTGCGCAGACACGCAAAGCAAACGCGCACACACACGAGCCATTAGGAGTGAGCAACACCCTCAATGCGCGCGTTGCTGTGCAAAGATTCATACTCTTTAGATTTTTGGTAACGTCACGTAGTTACATTTTTTAAAATCCTTTATATTAAGTTCACTTGCTTGCTTGCTTGCGCGCGTACGACCGTGCAAATCTTTCGGTCGTTTTTAACCCACTTCCCGTGATCCAATCGAGCTGACATTTTGCACACAGACTCGTTGTGCGTGACAATTAATTTTCTTGAAAATTTTTTTGCCAAAATTTTCCACTTTTTAGGAAAAAAAAATTTCATATTTATTTAAAATACCAATGTGATAAAAATGAAAGCTGTCTCGGGTGTGGACCAATCAATTTCAAGGACACTGCATATCATTATCAGGGTCGTCTATTTCGTTTGCATTTTGACTGCAAGTGTTGTGGTCATTGCAAACACGATCCCTTGTATAAAGGTGTCGGTTGTGTTGCCAGATAAAAAGGGTAAACCCTATTACTATATCTTGCTACTGGCAAAGGAGGTATCATGATGTAGATTCCATAACTTATACCACCAGGCTGTGTTCACCCAACAACCCACTCAAACACGAAACAACACTCGGCCTAAAGCGATTGTCTCAAACGCATTGTAAGCACACGGCGACATGAACGCAATCGCAAACACTGACCAAAGCTTCCTCGCAAACTCCCAAAGCTGAAGAGATGGAGGTGGAGGGGCTGCCACTCATCATGACGACGACGACGATGATGACAACTGCAGAGACACACAGGGACGTGTCGGTTAGCCTGAAGCGCAGTGAGGACCCAGCCTGACAATGACCACCAATCAAGGGGGTGCTGCTGTTGGTTGGCATCAAGGTCCACAACTGAACTCGGCTTTTAGAGACTGCAGCACGGTGTAATCACCNTTTAGGTTTTTTTTTTTCGGTAAAGTCACCGTGTAGGTAAAACATTTAAATTAATAAAAGTAAAATAAAACAAATTAAAAAATTCACGACGTTTCGGAGGCAACACAAGCCTCTGTCTTCAGGTGAAACCGTCACAGCCACGACAGCTGTATCAAGTAAATGAGAGATTGCAAGAGCTACCACTCCGTATATATAATGGTTGGAGAGGGGGAAGGGCCAGTACGGCACACTTTTTATTAATATGGTAAGGTGAGGCTTAAGAGGCTGAGCCTTTGTTATCACCACCGCAACGCCGCCGATTCGCTAAAGTAGCAACGTCGCACACATCGAGGAGACATGATCATTACGGTGGGAGAAGAGATGATAGATGTACGTATGTTGTCTAGGATCTATGAAAGCATTTTGGATTAGGGATTGTTCCAGCTATTCTGATCGATTAAACTACACGCATTACAAATTGTCCATTTTCTAGCGCTGCTCCGAGGCCATAAACACTCAACTCTTTTCTCACCAGGAAAGGGCCGCTGAGCTACCCGGCTCTTTTTCAGAAGCGACCTGGCCACAGATGGTAGCCTAACGAAGCCATTCATTTCGTGAAATTTATAGCAGTGGGTGGGTGAGTGAGTGGGTGAGTGAGTGGGTGGGTGAGTGGGTGGTGAGTGGGTGAGTGAGTGAGTGGGTGAGTGAGTGGTGGGTGAGTGGGTGGGTGGGTGGTTGGTGGGTGGTGGGTGGGTGAGTGGGTGAGTGAGTGGGTGAGTGAGTGGGTGGTGAGTGAGTGGTGAGTGGTGGTGAGTGGTGAGTGAGTNTGGTGAGTGTGGGNGGNGGGGGTGGTGAGTGGTGTGGTGAGTGAGTGGGTGAGTGGTGAGTGGTGGGTGAGTGGGTGAGTGAGTGGGTGGGTGAGTGGTGGGTGAGTGAGTAGGTGGTGAGTGGGTGAGTGAGTNGGTGGTGGTGAGTGGGTGAGTGGGTGGGTGGGTGAGTGAGTGGTGGGTGAGTGGGTGAGTGAGTNGGTGAGTGAGTGGTGGGTGAGTGGGTGGGTGAGTGGGTGAGTGAGTGAGTGGGTGGGTGAGTGGGTGAGTGAGTGAGTGGGTGGGTGGGTGAGTGAGTGAGTAGGTGGGTGGGTGAGTGAGTGAGTGAGTGGGTGAGTGAGTGGGTGAGTGGGTGGGTGAGTGAGTGGGTGGGTGAGTGGTGGGTGAGTGAGTAGGTGGGTGAGTGGTGAGTGAGTAGGTGGGTGGGTGGGTAGGTGAGTGAGTANGTGGGTGGGTGCGTGGGTGAGTGGTGAGTGATGAGTGAGTGGGTGAGTGGGTGAGTGGGTGAGTAGGTGGGTGGGTGAGTGGGTGAGTGAGTAGGTGGGTGGGTGGGTAGGTGAGTGAGTAGGTGGGTGGGTGGTGGGTGAGTGGGTGAGTGGATGAGTGAGTGGGTGAGTGGGTGAGTGAGTAGGTGGGTGGGTGAGTGGGTAAGTGAGTGGGTGAGTGAGTGGGTGAGTGAGTGGGTGAGTGGGTGGGTGAGTAGGTGAGCCAGTGAGTGGGTGGGTGAGTGGTGGATGAGTGAGTGGGTAAGTGGATGGGTGAGTGGGTGAGTGGATTGGCGAGTGGGTGAGTGGTGAGTGAGTGGGTGAGTGAGTGAGTGGTGGGTGAGTGNTGAGTGGGTGGTGAGCGAGTGAGTGGTGGGTGAGTGGGTGGATGAGTGAGTGGGTGAGTGGATGGGTGAGTGGATGGGCGAGTGGGTGAGTAAGTGGATGAGTGGGTGAGTGAGTGGATGGGTGAGTGGGTGAGTGGATGGGCGAGTGGGTGAGTAAGTGGATGAGTGGGTGAGTGAGTGGATGGCGAGTGGGTGAGTAAGTGGATGAGTGGTTGAGTGAGTGGATGGGCGAGTGGTTAGTAAGTGGATCAGTGGTTGAGTGAGTGGGTGAGTGAGTGGTTGAGTGAGTGGGTGAGTGGGTGAGTGATCATTTATTAACACGTAATTCAACTTGTAGAAAACAACTGTACTTATAAACCAATGCGATTGTTAAACGTGTTAATTTTTACGTGGCTTGGTTATATAAATAATAAAAGTACGCGTCTACACGGAGCTCTCCATGCGGGGCCGCGTGCCCCGATTTGCGGCCAAGATTCAGGCGAGACCGAGGCTTACGAGCAAAAACCGGGCCGCGTTTTTATTCGTTGAAATATAAAAAAGTTGCATTCAATTATCGACGAGAACGTAATGAAAGCTGACAATAAACGAACTATTCCAACGCGACATTTGAAAATCGATACATTCAAGTTATAGCTTAAAGCAATAAAAATTAAACTCGAATTAAAATCAACAATTCGAGGCGCTTGAGTGCGGCCTAGCGAATGGGCTACGCTGCACCACTCGGCAGACTTCCGCATTTAGAACTCAATCACTGTCGTTGTATTATCACGGAGAGCCTTGGGGGGTCGAGTATTACTTAGAGCACACGTTGCGAGTTTATTCTCGTTCTCGTCGTTGTTGTTGTTGTGAGTCAGCGAGGGGTGACGCCGGAACGCCGCTCGACTCACCGAGTGGAGGATGTTCCCGCAACTCTGGGGACGCGGGGGACGTGAGGGGGGGGCCATGACGTCATGGATGGGTGTGGGCGAGTGGGTGGGTGAGTGGGTNGGTGGAGTGGGTGGGTGTGTGGTGGGTGAGTGGGTGGGTGTGTGGGTGAGTGAGTGGGTGGGTGTGTGGGTGAGTGAGTGGGTGGGTGAGTGAGTGGGTGGGTGGGTGGTGAGTGGGTGGTGAGTGAGTGAGTGGTGAGTGGGTGAGTGGGTGAGTGAGTGAGTGGTTGGGTGAGTGAGTGGTGGGTGAGTGGGTGGGCGAGCGAGTAGTGGTNGGTGGGTGGGGAGTGAGTGAGTGGGTGGTGGGTGAGTGAGTGGGTGGGTGAGTGAGTGGTGGGTGGGTGGGTGAGTGAGTNGGTGGGTGGGTGAGTGGGGGGGAGTGAGTGAGTGGGTGGGTGAGTGGTGGGTGAGTGGGTGGGTGGGTGAGTGAGTGAGTGGGGGAGTGGGTGGTGAGTGAGTGAGTGGGGAGTGGGTGGGTGNAGTGGGTGGGTGGGTGAGTGGGTGAGTGAGTGGGTGGGTGAGTGGGTGGGTGAGTGAGTGGGTGGGTGAGTGAGTGGGTGCGGTGAGTGAGTGGGTGGGTGAGTGAGTGAGTGGATGGGTGAGTGAGTGGGTGAGTGAGTGGTGAGTGAGTGGGTGGGTGAGTGGGTGGTGGGTGGGTGAGTGAGTGGGTGGTGAGTGGGTGGGTGAGTGGGTGGGTGAGTGAGTGGGTGGGTGAGTGAGTGAGTGAGTGGGTGAGTGAGTGGGTGAGTGATGGGCGAGTGGTGAGTGAGTGGATGAGTGGGTGAGTGAGTGGGTGAGTGGGTGAGTGAGTGGGTGGGTGAGTGAGTGGGTGGGTGAGTGGGGAGTGAGTGGGTGGGTGGGTGGGTGGGTGAGTGGGTGAGTGGGTTGAGTAAGTGGGTGGGTGAGTGAGGGAGTGAGTGGGTGGGGTTAGTGGGTGGGTGAGTGAGTGAGTGGGTGAGTGGGTGGGTGAGTGAGTGAGTGGGTGAGTGAATGGGTGAATGGGTGGGGTGAGTGAGTGGGTGGGGTGAGTGAGTGGGTGGGTGAGGTGAGTGAGTGGGTGGGGTGAGTGAGTGGGTGGGGTCAATGGCCAGGGTCAACTGACCGAGCAACCCAACGTTCCTACCAGCTCCCTCCGCAGCAGGACGAGGTGTTCGTGAACATCTTTAATGGGTTTCCTCTGGGCACTCCAGTTTCCTTCCAACACGGAAGCCCAACCGCCCCCCCCCCCCTTCTTCGTAAAATGAATTGGCCAGGACCCTTTCTGAAAAAGTGGTACTGAGACCCGTTGAGACTTTACCGGATAAACAAGTGACATTGTTTTGATTATAACACACAACTCCGGCGGTACTCCGTTAACAAAACCCGTCAATATTTTTGAATACCGCCCTACTTATCAGAAACAAGCTTATTTTGTTTTACACACCAGTGACCGCATAGCTGTACCTTCCAGGGTTGCAGTCTTCCCATCTTAGCCCCTCCCCAACCTCTTGCTAAAGACCCCAACCAATGTCCTTGTGCACTCCTCGGATCTCTTTCCACCCACGCAGTGTGGCTTATCTTGCAGTCGGTCCCAGCAATCTCATCATCTCGGTCTCCTCTCAAGCTCTTCCCCCAATCGTCCTCCGTTGCATCAGAGTATTTGTGTCTTCTGATGTCCCTCGGTAGGTGTACCGCCTAACTCCATTTCAGTCGCAGTATTCTCACTTCAAAAATTGCATTTCTGAATCTCTTGGTTTTTTATTCTCAAATAATGTCTTGATTGGTCCCCTTTGTTTCATTCAAAGTCGTCCATATTACATTGCTCTCTGGTACTCTTGTACATTGCTTATTCTTCAGAAGGGGCCACGTTTTCTGGCGTGGTACAATGCAATCGTGCGTGAGTTCAACTCCCTGCCGTGTTGCTGTTTGGTTCAACTGCGGCGCGCGTGTTCCATGTCGCGTCCCACGTTCTTTGCTCCAGCAGAAGCGCCCGGCACGTTGGGAGCAAAACAGAATCTGAATATTTATCCTGGAGGAATCCAATGAGCCATGAAGCTAGGAACATGACATCACCGCGCAAGCGTGCACAAGAAATAAAACGTTCTGTCAAGCTACTGACGACACGAACACCCGAAGCACATCGAAGAAGCTACTCGGCACACACAACCGCAAGAACAAACGCAGGATTCATATACGGGTTTCCGTTTATTTTATTTTTTTAAACCCCCCTTTCCCTCCGTGATATTTCGCCCTCAAAAGTCCCCCTGCATAAATAACCGACGACGATNGGGGGGGGGGGGAAGAGTTGTGTACGGAACCATCAATCCCGCTACATTTCACAGCTCAGTGAGAGCAGTGGTGAGGGGAGAACAGGTCCCTGGTAGAGAGGACCCTGGACCCCAATCTCTACTGCCCTTCTAAGGGCTGTAGAGATTGGTGAGACCGGTGGCGAGGGGAGAACAGGTCCCTGGTAGAGAGGACCCTGAACCCCAATCTCTACTGCCCTTCTAAGGGCTGTAGAGATTGGTGAGACCGGTGGCGAGGGAGAACAGGTCCCTGGTAGAGAGGACCCTGGACCCCAATCTCTACTGCCCTTCTAAGGGCTGTAGAGATTGGTGAGACCGGTGGCGAGGGAGAACAGGTCCCTGGTAGAGAGGACCCTGAACCCAATCTCTACTGCCCTTCTAAGGGCTGTAGAGATTGGTGAGACCGGTGGCGAGGGGAGAACAGGTCCTGGTAGAGAGGACCCTGGACCCAATCTCTACTGCCCTTCTAAGGGCTGTAGAGATTGGTGAGACGGTGGCGAGGGAGAACAGGTCCCTGGTAGAGAGGACCCTGAACCCCAATCTCTACTGCCCTTCTAAGGGCTGTAGAGATTGGTGAGACCAGTGGCGAGGGAGAACAGGTCCCTGGTAGAGAGGACCTGGACCCAATCTCTACTGCCCTTCTAAGGGCTGTAGAGATTGGTGAGACCGGTGGCGAGGGGAGAACAGGTCCCTGGTAGAGAGGACCCTGGACCCCAATCTCTACTGCCCTTCTAAGGGCTGTAGAGATTGGTGAGACCGGTGGCGAGGGGAGAACAGGTCCCTGGTAGAGAGGACCCTGGACCCCAATCTCTACTGCCCTTCTAAGGGCTGTAGAGATTGGTGAGACCGGTGGTGAGGGAGAACAGGTCCCTGGTAGAGAGGACCTGGACCCCAATCTCTACTGCCCTTCTAAGGGACCCACGGACCAGGTCGGGTCAGGTAGCCTCCCCTAGGTCCCAGCCGGAGGACGATAGGTGAGCGGTGACGGGTGTTAGGTCCCGCAGAGTCCGGAGGCCGCACCTCCCCAGGTAGCGGGTCCGTTATACCCCTTGTGTGTGTGTGTGTGCTAGGGACCGTGTCGAGAAAAGACTATAAACATTGTGTTGCCTCGCAGAAGTTTACACGACAATAACAACAACACCACAGACGTAGGCGACGCGAGCGCCTTTCCACGCGCAGCCGAGCGAGTTACTTGGCCATACTTGACCACACTGGCCAAGAAGAGCAGCAACACGGGGAGGGGTGTGCACTGCCCACTGCCGCCCACCAAAAACAAAGATTCCCCGTATAGCATCAACAGACTGTTGGGGCAAGTGCGAGCCCCAATTTGAAGGCCGGAACAGCACACGGTGGGGGTGGGTGGCTAGGTTCCCCCCTCCTCCCCCGTATCCGTAGCTCTGTCGCCGCTCGATGGCTACCAGCGGTTCATTAGAACCGCGTCTCTCTTCTCGCTGGTGGCGGCAATTGATCACGCGCCTCAGTCACGTGCTTGTGCGGCGCTGCACAAGCAGCAAATGGCAAAAACCTCGACACGTTCGTCATTGACACCGCCCCTCAAGTGACAAAACAAACACATTTCGAGCAGCGCTCTTCCTCGTAGCGGTGTGACCTCTCACCAGCTCTGCAGTGCCGTAAACATCCGCTACGAAGAAGGGGCCATTGCCCAAAGACTCAGCATTGCCACCCACAGACTCAGCACTGCCACCATAGACCATCATCCCAACAATCATTATCATTAGCCCAACCACCATCATCATCACCACAACAACCATCATCACCACCATCCAACAACCATCATCATCATCACCACAACAATCATCACCATAACCACCACCACAACCACCATCATCATCATCACCATCACCACCACAACCACCACCATCATCATCATCACCAAAACCACCATCATCCCACCAAAACCACCATCATCATCACCACCACAACCACCATCAGCAGGTTATGATGGTGAATAGGTAATGATGATAATGGTGGTGAGGCGGAGCTGGTGAGGAGGGTACCGTGACGCTGCAGTGTGTAGCAGCGCGCTGGTGAAGGCGGGGATGTCTGTAACTACGATGATGGTGGCGGTGAGGAGCTGGTGAGGAGCTGGTGAGGAGGGTGATGTCTGGGTGCCTTCGCAGGAAAGTTGAGATCAGTGAGCTGATGTCGCAGGGGAGGCTCCCAGCGTCTGAGACACACGGGGAGAGACACACGGGGAGAGACACACGGGGAGAGACACACGGGAATCACTCGTTTATTTAGAGCCAATACCTCACGTCACCCCACGTGACCCCACGTGACCCCACGTTGACCCCCCACGTGACCAGGGAGAGAAAGACAGGAACATTGAGGACGCGAGGGACTTCCAGCTGGTGCTGCCCTGCACGTGACCCCGCACCACCACCACCACACAGCACCACCACCACCACCACCACACAGCACCACCACCACCACACAGCACCACCACCACCACACAGCACCACCACCACCACCACACAGCACNGCACCACCACCACACAGCACCACCACCACCACCACACAGCACCACCCACCACCACACACAGCACACCACCACCACCACCACACACACACACACCACACCACACAGCACCACCACCACACACAGCACCACCACCACACAGCACCACCACCACCACCACACAGCACACCACCACCAACAGCACCACCACCACCACCACACAGCACCACCACCACACAGCACCACCACCACCACCACACAGNCACCACACCACAGCACCACCACCACACAGCACCACCACCACCACACAGCACCACCACCACACAGCACCACCACACCACACAGCACCACACCACACAGCACACACCACCACACAGCACCACCACCACCACACAGCACCACCACCACCACCACACAGCACCACCACCACCACCACACAGCACCACCACCACCACCACACAGCACCACCACCACCACCACACAGCACCACCACCACACAGCACCACCACCACCACCACACAGCACCACCACCACCACCACACAGCACCACCACCACCACCACACAGCACCACCACCACCACCACAGCACCACCACCACCACCACACAGCACCACCAGCACCACCACCACCACCCACACAGCACCACCACACCACCACACAGCACCACCACCACCACCACACAGCACCACCACCACCACCACACAGCACCACCACCAGCACCACCACCACCACCACACAGCACCACACAGCACCACCACCACACAGCACCACCACCACACAGCACCACCACCACACAGCACCACACAGCACCACACAGCACCACCACCACACAGTACCACACAGCACCACCACCACCACCACCACACAGCACCACCACACAGCACCACACCACACAGTACCACACAGCACCACACCACCACACAGCACCACAACACCACCACGCAGCACACCACACACACCACAACCACCACCACGCAGCACCACCACCACAGCACACCACCACCACGCAGCACCACAACCACCACCACAACCAACACCACCACCACACAGCACCACCGCACCACACAGCACCACCACCACCACTCATCTCCCTCTCATCCCCCCCTCCCTCTCATCCCCCCCCCCATCTCCCCCCTCCCTCTCATCTCCCCACGGGGAGAGACACGGGAGAGAGACACGCGGGGAGAGCCACGGAGGGACGCGGGGAGAGAGAGAGACACGCGGGGAGAGAGAGAGAGAGAGACACGCGGNAGAGAGAGAGAGGAGAGAGAGACACGCGGGGAGAGAGAGAGAGAGACACGCGGGGAGAGAGAGACACGTGGGGAGAGAGAGAGAGAGAGAGAGACACGCGGGGAGAGAGAGACACGCGGGGAGAGAGAGAGAGAGAGACACGCGGGGAGAGAGAGAGACACGCGGGGAGAGAGAGAGACACGCGGGGAGAGAGAGACACGCGGGGAGAGAGAGAGACACGCGGGGAGAGAGAGAGACACGCGGGGAGAGAGAGAGACACGCGGGGGAGAGAGAGAGACACGCGGGGAGAGAGAGAGAGAGAGACACGCGGGGAGAGAGAGAGAGAGACACGCGGGGAGAGAGAGAGAGACACGCGGGGAGAGAGAGAGAGAGACACGCGGGGAGAGAGAGAGAGAGACACGCGGGGAGAGAGAGACACGCGGGGAGAGAGGAGAGAGAGACACGCGGGGAGAGAGAGAGACACGCGGGGAGAGAGAGAGACACGCGGGAGAGAGAGAGACACGCGGGAGAGAGAGAGACACGCGGGGAGAGAGAGAGACACGCGGGAGAGAGAGAGAGAGACCGCGGGGAGAGAGAGAGAGAGACACGCGGGGAGAGAGAGACACGCGGGGAGAGAGAGAGAGAGACACGCGGGGAGAGAGAGAGAGAGACACGCGGGGAGAGAGAGAGAGAGAGACACGCGGGGAGAGAGAGAGAGACACGCGGGGAGAGAGAGAGACACGCGGGGAGAGAGAGAGAGAGACACGGGGAGAGAGAGAGAGAGACACGGGGAGAGAGAGAGAGAGAGACACGCGGGGAGAGAGAGAGAGACACGCGGGGAGAGAGAGACACGCGGGGAGAGAGAGAGAGAGAGACACGCGGGGAGAAGAGAGAGAGACAGCGGGGAGAGAGAGACACGCGGGAGAGAGAGAGAGAGAGACACGCGGGAGAGAGAGAGAGAGACACGCGGGGAGAGAGAGAGAGAGAGACACGCGGGAGAGAGAGAGAGAGACACGCGGGGAGAGAGAGACACGCGGGGAGAGAGAGAGAGAGAGACACGCGGGGAGAGAGAGAGAGACACGCGGAGGAGAGAGACACGCGGGGAGAGAGAGAGAGAGACACGCGGGAGAGAGAGAGAGAGACACGCGGGGAGAGAGAGACACGCGGGAGAGAGAGAGAGAGAGACACGCGGGGAGAGAGAGAGAGACACGCGGGGAGAGAGAGAGAGAGACACGCGGGGAGAGAGAGAGAGAGACACGCGGGGAGAGAGAGACACGCGGGGAGAGAGAGAGAGAGAGACACGCGGGGAGAGAGAGAGAGACACGCGGGGAGAGAGAGACACGCGGGGAGAGAGAGAGAGAGAGACACGCGGGGAGAGAGAGAGACACATGGGAGACTCCCACAACCTCCACTCTCGATCCCCACCCATCCTGCCCACCAACCACCAACCAACCCACCCGTGCCCACCCACCCACCGTGCCCCCCCCCCCCCCCACTTGTGCCAGCAGTGCCTTGCGGCTGTCCCTCTTGATGGCCATGGCGAGATCGTGCCACGTCCACGTTTTGTTGTGGAACCAGCTGGAAGTCCTCACGTCCTCCATGTTCTTGTCTTTCTCTCCCTGGTGGGGTCACACGGGGTCACGTG
>WFAB01001958.1:0-10000 GCA_018977245.1 Lethenteron camtschaticum
TTGTATTGTACCAAGCTATCAGAGTTGCGTAAGAGGTGTGCTAATACAATTTACAAGTTTTGAGAGTAAGTGATCCAGCCAGCGACGAGCAGCTCACAGCAGCAGCCCTCTTAGAAGAAGGGTGGAGAGCACGAAAGTTGAGCAACGACAAGGCGAAGCCCCGAAGTGAGGGCGGGAGAGGTAACACAATGCCAGTGCAAAACTGGCAGCTGCACGCCAAGGGCGAAAGCAAGGAGAGAGAAAGGAGAGAGCACGGAGCAGTGGAAAGAGCCTGAGCCAGCGCAAGCCCTGAAGTAAGGGCAGGTGTCCGTGTGAAGCTGGCAGCTGCACGATCAAGGAGAGAGCACGGAGCAGTGGAAAGAGCCTGACCAGCCGCCCATGAGCAAGAGTGTCAGCGCCAGCGAGAGCGCCGTGGGTTCGACCCACACACACACCGACCAGCACCAGCTGGGAACCAATGCCAGAGTGAGGAGCGGCGACCATCAGACAAGCTGCGCGCGCTATCTGATGACGGAATCATCGCACACCGCCGACGGCGAGCATCACGCCAACTCAACCAGCAGTGAAGAGAGCTGCAACGCCAAGAGGAAGAGTGCCGTGTGTTTAATACACACACACACGTACACACAGCTACACACACACACAGCTACACACACACACATGTACACACAGCTACACACACACACGTACACACAGCTACACACACACGTACACACAGCCACACACACACACGTACACACAGCTACACACACACACACGTACACACAGCTACACACACACACAGCTACACAGCTACACACACACACAGCTACACAGACACACAGCTACACACATACACAGCTACACACGTACACACAGCTACACACACACACACACGACACACAGACACACACACACACGACACAGCTACACACACACACGTACACACAGCTACACACACACACACACACACGTACACACAGCTACACACACACACGTACACACAGCTACACACACACACACGTACACACAGCTACACACACACACACGTACACACAGCTACACACACACACACGTACACACAGCACACACACACACACGTACACACAGCACACACACACACACGTACACACACACACACACACACACACACACAGCTACACACACACACACGTACACACAGCACACACACACACACGTACACACAGCACACACACACACACGTACACACACAGCACACACACACACACGTACACACAGCACATACACACACACACGTACACACAGCTACACACACAGCTACACACACACACGTACACACAGCTACACACACACACANCACACACACACACACACGTACACTCAGCTACAAAGATCCCCGTATAGCCTTAACAGACTGTAGGGTCAAGTGCTGTTAGCGAGCACCTATAAGAACCAGCACGGCCTTGGCGACGTTTACACACCGCACCAGGTACTCATTTAAGGCTGAGTCGACCTAGGGGAGGCCCAGGACCGGTTCAGATAATCGTCACTGGTGTTGGCCGTGAGCGGGAATCGAACCCGGGTCGCCAGGTTCATAGCGCAGCGCGCTAACCGCTACACTATTGCTCCCACCACACACACACACACACTCAGCACACACACACACAGCAAACACACACACACACACCTCAGCTAACACACAACACACTACACACAGTACACACACGTACACTCATATACACACACACACTCAGCTACACACACACACGTACACACAGCTACACACACACAGTACACACAGCTACACACACACACGTACACTCAGCTACACACACACACACGTACACACAGCTACACACACACACGTACACACAGCTACACACACACACGTACACTCAGCTACACACACACACACACACACACACAGCTACACACACACACACACTAAACACACACCACAGTACACACAGACACACACACACGTACACACTNAGCTATNCACACACCACACACACACGTACACACAGCTACACACACACACACTCAGCTACACACACACACACTTAGCTACACACACACACACACGTAACACAGCTACACACACACACGTACACACAGCTACACACACACACACACGTACACACAGCTAACACACACACCCACGTAACTCAGCTACACACACACACACGTACACTCAGCTACACACACACACGTACACTCAGCTACACACACACGTACACTCAGCTACACACACACTACCCGTAACACAGCTACACACACACACGTACACACCTACACACACACNCACGTAACACAGCTACACACACACACGTACACACAGCTACACACACACACGTACACACAGCTACACACACACACGTACACACAGCTACACACACACACGTACACCAGCTACACACACACACGTAACACAGCTACNCACACGTAACACAGCTACACACACACACACACACGTACACAGCTACACACACACACACGTACCACCTAACACACGTACNCACCTAACACACGCACACGTAACACAGCTACACACACGTACACACACACGTAACACAGCTACCACACATACACAGCTACACACACACGTACACACAGCTACACACACACACGCCGTCCCAGCGGCCCTGCTGGGAATCCCGAGGTATTTCAGCACAAGGAACGCCGTACCGCGTAATCCGCCAAGTCAACAAGTGGAAAAGAAGACACACGCACACAACACGCATATCGGGACGAATAAGATGAAAAGCATTTACTGCCCATTGAGTTACGTGGATACGGTCGTTCAGAAGTATTTTTGTCATTCCTTTTCGTTGATTGCATAATCTTGCCAATGAATTAATTGACGTATACTTTTGCTTTCGGGAAATGTTTCTTTATTGCCGTTCGTATGAATATCGTCGCATGCATGTTTAAGGACGTCTTCCTATCGCCGTATATGCTCGCGTTACTCTGAGGAATTAATCGAATGTTCTGTTACCCAGTAAACAACGTAATCATTGAGGGTTAAATGTACGGATCAATGAGAACATCTCCAGGGGTACTGTGTTGACAATTCCAAGCATAAGATTTCGAATATTAAAGTTATGTTTTTGGTTAGAAATTTAAATTTCTTAACACAAAAGAGTCCGAGTGGTGCCTTCCTAAGTTCATGCGTAATGATCTCAAATATGAGAACTGTATCCTGCGGTGAGATTTGAATTTGGAGACACGAAGACACAATCAGTAAATGTTAAAACGAGACTAATTGTATTATCCCGAGTGATAATACGACCCTAGGCAACGAAGATAAGCATAATTATCATAACTGCATACATTAGCATAATTGCATACAGTTGCATACTTAATAGGATCACCTCCCTAATTAGCATAATTTCGGATAATTACACATTTTTCCTATTTACATTTAATTTTTATTATTTTTAATTAATTTTTCAAGGCCCAACATATACAACAGGTGTGAAGCCAGCCAGGCTCACGATGTCCTTGAATGCTGGGATGAACAGATCTGACTTCAGCTGCATGTGTGTGCTGTGTTAACTTCTTGACTGTTTCCATTCTTACAAAGAGCTCCAGAGGAAAACAAAAAACAAACTACAGCTTTGATATAACCTCCCTGTTCAATAGAGTTAATAGAATTTACTGCAAACACAAACTTTACACTGTCACACACTGGCATGGCTCACAGGTGGTGGTGTATTAATGCTTCCTTACTCCACCAAGAAATTCATTGAGGATCAATCAACATCGCCGAGGCTGCGTCTCTCTCCCCGTGGTGTTAACTACCTCTCCTGGTATACAGGAAGTCGTGGGTTCGATCCCGACCCTGACCCCCGGTTGTCCCCATCTCGACATGCAGAGAGTGAACACCGCCACGCGTCTAGAGTGAACACCGCCACGCGTCTAGAGTGAACACCGCCACGCGTCTAGAGTGAACACCGCCACGCGTCTAGAGTGAACACCGCCACGCGTCTAGAGTGAACACCGCCACGCGTCTAGAGTGAACACCGCCACGCGTCTAGAGTGAACACCGCCACGCGTCTAGAGTGAACACCGCCACGTGTCTAGAGTGAACACCACCACCGTCTAGAGTGAACACCGCCACGCGTCTAGAGTGAACACCGCCACGCGTCTAGAGTGAACACCCACGCGTCTAGAGTGAACACCGCCACGCGTCTAGAGTGAACACCGCCACGCGTCTAGAGTGAACACCGCCACGCGTCTAGAGTGAACACCGCCACGCGTCTAGAGTGAACACCACCCGCGTCTAGAGTGAACACCGCCACGCGTCTAGAGTGAACACCGCCACGCGTCTAGAGTGAACACCGCACGCGTCTAGAGTGAACACCGCCACGCGTCTAGAGTGAACACCGCCACGCGTCTAGAGTGAACACCGCCACGCGTCTAGAGTGAACACCGCACGCGTCTAGAGTGAACACCGCCACGCGTCTAGAGTGAACACCGCCACGCGTCTAGAGTGAACACCGCCACGCGTCTAGAGTGAACACCGCCACGTGTCTAGAGTGAACACCGCCACGCGTCTAGAGTGAACACCGCCACGCGTCTAGAGTGAACACCGCCACGTGTCTAGAGTGAACACCGCCACGTGTCTAGAGTGAACACCGCCACGCGTCTAGAGTGAACACCGCCACGCGTCTAGAGTGAACACCGCCACGCGTCTAGAGTGAACACCGCCACGCGTCTAGAGTGAACACCACCACGTGTCTAGAGTGAACACCACCACGCGTCTAGAGTGAACACCACGTGTCTAGAGTGAACACCGCCACGCGTCTAGAGTGAACACCGCCACGTGTCTAGAGTGAACACCACCACGTGTCTAGAGTGAACACCACCACGCGTCTAGAGTGAACACCACCACGCGTCTAGAGTGAACACCCCCGCGTCAAGTGAACACCCCACGCGTCTAGAGTGAACACTCACGCGTCGAGAGGGAACACCGCCACGTGTCTAGAGTGAACACCGCCACGCGTCCAGAGGGACACCACACGTGTCTAGAGTGAACACCGCCACGCGTCTAGAGTGAACACCGCCACGTGTCTAGAGTGAACACCGCCACGTGTCTAGAGTGAACACCACCACGTGTCTAGAGTGAACACCGCCACCCGTCCAGAGTGAACACCACCACGCATCTAGAGTGAACACCGCCACGCATCTAGAGTGAACACCACCACGTGTCTAGAGTGAATACCGCCACGCGTCTAGAGTGAACACGCCACGCTGTGACGAGCCTCACCTTGTTGTTATTGTTGTTTGGGCAGGTCGCTTCTGAAAACAAGAGCGGTACAGCAGCTCAAGCGGGCGTGGCCTGGTAAAAAATGGAAAAAACTGAATATTTAAAACAAAACAAAGTTACAAGTAGCGAGCCAGGTGAAGGGAAATTAAAACTTAAGCAAGATACTCTTTGGTTCTTTCGGTAAAGTCACGTAGAATAAATAAATACATTATATAATAGCATACGACGTTTCAACTGCAACACAAGCAATCATCATCAGGTACAAATGAAAAAAAAACCTATTAAACTTAGAGTCATCTAACATAACAGTCAACACCCTACCTGGTTGATAACGTTCTTCCAAAGATTGCTCAATTTGAGAGAGAGACACGGAGACACATAGACAGACACATAAGCAGAGAGAGATGACACAGACACACAGAGAGAGACACATATAGACACACAAGAGAGAGACATATAGACACACAGAGAGAGATGACAGAAAGACACAGAGAGAGAGACACACATAGACACACAGAAGAGATGACACAGAGACACACAGAGAGAGACACACACAGAGAGATGACAGAGAGAGACACACACATAGACACACAGAAAGATGACACAGAGACACACAGAGAGAGACACACACAGACACACAGAGAGATGACAGAGAGAGAGACACACACATAGACACAGAGAGAGATGACAGAGAGACACACAGAGAGAGAGACACACAGACACACAGAGAGAGATGACACAGAGACACACGGAGAGAGACACACATAGGCACACAGAGAAACAACGCCTCTGTGTTGAGGCCTTAAAGAGAGGGGGGGGGGGTAGAGAAACTAGCACGTCAATGCAAGGCCGTAGCCATGGAGTCAACATTGGGGGGGACCAAATCTTCCACGGGTCTGGGGTGGCCCCCCCCCAGAAAAATATCTAAATTTCAAAACTATTTTCCTGCCATTTCCTCCCTAAAATATTTTTAAAGTTCACTAGCACATGGGATGGACTTTGTTTTATTTGATACAATAACGTCTAATAGTGTATTGTAATACATTGCTCTGTTTTTCTTTTTTACCTTTCTTGCTTCATTGTATGTAATGGCAGAGATTAGGGATTCATGAAGTACAACGCAATCCTATAAACAGGAATCTATGTATTGTTACATGAAGACAAGTCCAGATCTTGTGGCTTAGCAAATTGTTGTTTTTATTAACAGAGCATCGCAATTATTATTTACAAATATTTTTATAGCAACATATTGGGGGGGGGGACATTTGGAGCATATTTGATTATAATTAGTATAACATATTATAATTATTATAACATATTATAATTACGGCTTTGTGTCAATGAGAGATTTGGAGGTTTGGTGACTGCACTTAATCAAACAAACTTAATAAAATTAGAAAAGTAATGCAATGCAACACAGAGAGTGGGTCAACACACAACTAACGCGTCTCCTGGCTGATTACGTTCTTCCACAGATTGCAAAACTAAGCGAGATAATCTTCTTGGTTCTTTCGGTAAAGTCGCGTAGAAGGGAAATAATAAAAATAAAACAAAATAAAATACAATTCTCATGACGTTTCGGCCACAACGCAAGCAGCCGTCCTCAGGTGAAGACCAGGTCTGTCGGGAAGACCCTGGGGTGTTTCATTCAGACGTGACTTTACCGAAAAAACCAAGAAGATGAATCCCTGCAGTCACGAAAGCTTCAAATCGAAATTTAAGCGAGAGAATTGAAGCGAACGCGACCAGGCGAGGGCAGGAGGCAAGGCCCCGCGTTGTAAAGTTCCAACGTGCACATCGCTTCCATGCTCGCTGCTACTCAATTGACATCCCTACGAGAGAGAGAGCGAGGCTCTACCTCGCTACACAACAACCACCACAACAACCACAAAACAACCACCACAACAACCACAACAACCACCACAACAACAATCACCACCACAACCACCACAACAACCACAATCACCACAACAACCACCACAACAACCACCACAACAACCATCAGAACCACAACCACCACAACCACAACCACCACAACAACCACAACAACAACCACAATCACCACAACAACCGCGATGAGAATCTCACCTCGGATTTCAGCGCACGGGCCGAGCGGAAACTTCCCGGTCCCTCGTGACGTCACGCGGCAGCAGGTGACATGACGTCACGCGGCAGCAGGTGACATGACGTCACTTGCGGGTACGATGACACTCCCCTCCCACAATGAGCGGCCCTCAACTCGCGACGACTTTCATGAATAAATTATGTTAATGAGCCGCCAGTCACCGGGCCTGGCTTTGCCCAAATAAGGATTGGCACTGGAGCGGAGGTGACGTCACGCTCAAGAGCGCGTGAGTTGGGTGAATACCTTGGTCACATGACGTCACTAACAAGGCACACCTCCCGTGGCGTTTGACGCCGATGAGGTCACGCTGAGCGGTGACGTCAGAGAACGGGGTCAGAGTTCAAGTTTGTTGTTGTTGGCAGTGTCGTGCTGAGCGCTGCGCTCCGCACCGACCAGCCGAGTTCCATTCCCGCTCGTGGCCAACGCCGCCAGAGACACTTTCTGAGCCGGTCCTGAGCCTCCCCTACGTCTAATGTTACTTGTCAGTGTCTCATTAACCTAGTAGCACAAGTAGCTACTAATGCTACTTGTCAGTGTCTCATTATCCTAGTAGCACAAGTAGCTACTAATGTTACTTGTCAGTGTCTCATTATCCTAGTAGCACAAGTAGCTACTAATGTTACTTGTCAGTGTCTCATTATCCTAGTAGCACAAGTAGCTACTAATGCTACTTGTCAGTGTCTCATTATCCTAGTAGCACAAGTAGCTACTAATGTTACTTGTCAGTGTCTCATTATCCTAGTAGCACAAGTAGCTACTAATGTTACTTGTCAGTGTCTCATTAACCTAGTAGCACAAGTAGCTACTAATGTTACTTGTCAGTGTCTCATTATCCTAGTAGCACAAGTAGCTACTAATGTTACTTGTCAGTGTCTCATTAACCTAGTAGCACAAGTAGCTACTAATGTTACTTGTCAGTGTCTCATTATCCTAGTAGCACAAGTAGCTACTAATGTTACTTGTCAGTGTCTCATTAACCTAGTAGCACAAGTAGCTACTAATGTTACTTGTCAGTGTCTCATTATCCTAGTAGCACAAGTAGCTACTAATGCTACTTGTCAGTGTCTCATTATCCTAGTAGCACAAGTAGCTACGATTCCAAAGAACACAGGATGAGATGTTATTATCCTTTGTGCAAGCACTTCCAAGAGTTCATGAACAGTGAGCCTGGTGAAATTTGGGGAGCGCATCGTCAGTAGTGAACCTTTGGGTCCTAGGGTGTTTCGGCCTTTCATACTATACACCCTCCCAAAGGCGGCCAGCGACAGGGTGATCAATCCTACGCTTGCGTCCCATTCCCAATTAGTCATAGGAGTTGCCTTGTTGTTGATAGCCAGCATCCCATGGGACTATGCATGGCAGGGGCGTCCTCATCCCTGAGTCAAGCATTGTTGACTGCATACCTCCTGGCCCTCTCACTTTGGGGCCCAGCTGGGGTCTTTCCTCTTCATCCAGAGCCACTGACTGCTGCCTTCTGCCGCCTCCGATACAGCTCTGATTGCCGAACGCTGGCTCTGGCCCTTAATTCCCAGGTCTCTAAGCAGTCTGGTTGTAGATGTTGCCACAAAACCTCTGCAGCCCACCTCCACTGGTCGGACTTCTGTGTTCCAGCCATGATGCCGTGCTTCAGCAGCTAGATCGGCATAGCGCAGATGTTTTCGCTCATAAGGGGTGTGATGCTGCTGGGGTGGTAGGGAGTTGGTGGCAGTTCGCTTGTCCTCTGATCTTCCTCTTCTCCACACTGTCCCATCGAGTCCACTGTCCCTGTTTGGCAAGAGAGACTGCCTTGGCCACCTTGCAGCCTCCTCCTGATGGCGTACTTCCTGCACTACCATCTTCCGCCGCTCTGGTGCAGTGGCCTTACTCCAAGCAGCACGGCTAGTTAGTCCAAAGCCTCCTCTCCCTTGCTGAACATGACCCACAATGTCAGCATGTCTGAGGGTTGTTGTTGCCTCCTGGACTGCTTTTCCTGGCCTCCATTTGCGCCCAGTTGCCAAGGTCGGCGCGTTGTTGCTCACCACTGGGTCTCGAGATTCATTCGGTGTCATCTGGAGCCTGGTTTTTGCACACTTGAATTCCTCGGTTAGACTGGTGAGGGGCAGCTTGAGGACACCATCTCCATAGAGGCCTATGGTGGTAAGGCATCGTGGAACTCCGAGCCACTTCTTTAAGTAGCTCGTGGCTCCTCTTTCCATCTTCTCCACTGTTGAGATTGGAACCTCATACACTGCTAGGGGCCACAACACCGGGGTAGGAGACCAAACTGCAGACACCAGGCCTTTAACTTTCCAGGTAGCTGGGTGTTGTTGATGGACTGTAGGCTACTACTGATGTCTTTGCGCAGCTGTTGCACCTGGTCTTTGTCCTTCAGGCTTGCATCATACCACCTAAGCAAGCAAGCGAACTTAATATAAAGGATTAAAATATATATTCGCCTGTGGAGGACGCGGGATCGATCCCGCGACCTTTGGCATGGGAAGCGAGGGCGCTACCAACTGCGCTACTCCGCCACGGCCTGTGGAGGGGTTACGCTCTGGGCTCTTACACTCTGACGTTCAGCCAAAGCCATGAATGAGTTCTATTTGAATATATGTAAAATACATTTTTTTTGCCTAAAAAGTGTAAAATTTTGGGAATTCTTT
>WFAB01001958.1:15000-17500 GCA_018977245.1 Lethenteron camtschaticum
TGTCTCTGTGTGTGTCTCTACAGGTCTCTGTGTGTGTCTCTACAGGTCTCTGTGTGTCTCTCTGTGTGTCTCTACAGGTCTCTGTGTGTGTCTCTGTGTGTATCTCTACAGGNCTCTCTGTGTGTGTCTCTACAGGTCTCTGTGTGTCTCTGTGTGTCTCTGTGTGTCTCTACAGGTCTCTGTGTGTGTCTCTGTGTGTATCTCTACAGGTCTCTCTGTGTGTGTCTCTACAGGTCTCTGTGTGTCTCTGTGTGTCTCTGTGTGTCTCTGTGTGTCTCTGTGTGTATCTCTACATGTCTCTGTGTGTCTATGTGTGTATCTCTATGGGTCTCTGTGTATCTCTACAGGTCTCTGTGTGTGTCTCTGTGTATCTCTACATGTCTCTCTGTGTCTCTCTATGGGTCTCTGTGTGTATTTCTACAGGTCTCTTTGTGTGTATCTGTGTGTATCTCTGTGTGTCTCTGTGTGTCTCTGTGTGTATCTCTACAGGTCTCTGTGTGTCTATGTGTGTATCTCTATGGGTCTCTGTGTATCTCTACAGGTCTCTGTGTGTGTCTCTGTGTATCTCTACATGTCTCTCTGTGTGTCTCTCTATGGGTCTCTGTGTGTATTTCTACAGGTCTCTCTGTGTGTATCTGTGTGTATCTCTGTGTATCTCTGTGTGTCTCTGTGTGTCTCTGTGTGTATCTCTAGGTCTCTGTGTATCTCTATGGTCTCTGTGTGTCTCTGTGTGTGTCTCTACAGGTCTCTGTGTGTCTCTGTGTGTATCTCTATGGGTCTCTGTGTATCTCTATGGGTCTCTGTGTGTCTCTGTGTGTGTCTCTACAGGTCTCTGTGTGTCTCTGTGTGTCTCTCTACAGGTCTCTCTGTGTGTATCTCTATGGGTCTCTGTGTATCTGTACAGGTCTCTGTGTGTATCTCTATGGGTCTCTGTGTATCTGTACGGGTCTCTGTGTGTCTCTATGTATCTCTCTGGGTCTCTGTGTGTCTTTATGGGTCTCTGTGTGTCTCTATGGGTCTTTGTGTGTGTGTCTCTACAGGTCTCTGTGTGTCTCTCTACAGGTCTCTCTGTGTGTCTCTATGAGTATTTATGGGTCTTTATGGGTCTCTGTGTGTTGCTGTGCATTTATATGGATCTATGTATCTCTGTGTCTCTCTAGAGGTACCTGTATATCTCTGGGTCTTTATGGGTCTCTGTGTTTCTCTATGGGTCTATGTGTGTATCTATGGGTCTCTGTGTGGTTCTGTATCTCTATGGGTCTCTGTGTATCTCTATGTGTCTCTATGTATCTCTATGGGTCTCTATGCATCTCTATGTATCTCTGTGTCTGTATGCATCTCTCTCCACTGGACATCTGTGACAAAAACCTGCGGTGTGAATGATGACGATCTTCTGACGTTACCCACCCCCCTCGTGTCGCCACCATCACCACCATCATCAGTGGTGGTGGTGAGGGACAGGCGGCCAGCGTGCAGTCGGTGCTGGAGCACAACCGCAGCCTGCACGAGGCCAACGGCCAGCTGAGCAGGGAGCTGCAGGTGGGTGTGGATCACACTGTACACCTCTGTGAGAAGGTCATCCTGGTGAGTGGTGGTGGTGAGTGGTGGTGGTGAGTGTGTGTGGTGAGTGGTGAGTATGTGAGTATGTGAGTGTGTGAGTGTGTGAGAAGGTCATCCTGGTGAGTGGTGGTGGTGAGTGGTGGTGGTGAGTGTGTGTGGTGAGTGGTGAGTATGTGAGTATGTGAGTGTGTGAGTGTGTGAGAAGGTCATCCTGGTGAGTGGTGGTGGTGAGTGTGTGTGGTGAGTGGTGGTGGTGAGTGTGTGTGNTGGTNGTGAGTGTGAGTGGTGAGTGNGTGAGTGGTGAGTGGTGAGTGTGTGAGTGTGTGAGTGTGTGAGTGTGTGAGAAGGTCATCCTGGTGAGTGGTGGTGGTGAGTGGGTGGTGAGTGTGTGTGGTGAGTGTGTGAGTGTGTGAGTGGTGAGTGTGTGAGTGTGTGAGAAGGTCATCCTGGTGGGTGGTGAGTGGTGGTGAGTGGGTGGTGAGTGTGTGTGGTGAGTGGTGAGTATGTGAGTGGTGAGTGTGTGAGTGTGTGAGGTGAGTGTGTGAGAAGGTCATCCTGGTGAGTGGTGGTGGTGAGTGTGTGTAGTGNTGAGTATGTGAGTGTGTGAGTGTGTGAGTGTGTGAGTGTGTGAGTGTGTGAGAAGGTCATCCTGGTGAGTGAGTGGTGAGTGGGGAGTGAGTGAGTGAGTGTGGTGAGTGTGTGAGAGTGAGGTCATCCTGGTGAGTGAGTGGTGAGTAAGTGGGTGAGTGGTGAGTGTGTGAGAAGGTCATCCTGGTGAGTGTGTGGGTGGTGAGTGTGTGTGGTGAGTGTGAGTGTGTGTGGTGAGTGTGTGTGGGTGTGTGTGGTGAGTGTGTGTGTGGTGAGTGTGTGAGTGTGTGTGGTGAGTGGTGAGTGTGTGAGAAGGTCATCCTGGTGAGTGGTGGTGGTGAGTGTGTGGGTG
>WFAB01001958.1:27500-60000 GCA_018977245.1 Lethenteron camtschaticum
TCGAGAGTGTGTAGTGTGTGAGAGAGTGTGTGAGAGAGTGTGTGAGAGAGAGTGTGTGATGCGTGGTGTGTGGCGTGTGTNGAGGTGGTGAGTGTGTGTGGTAGGTGGTGGTGTGTGGGAGAGTGGTGAGCGTGTGTGTGAGAGAGTGTGTGTNATGCGTGGGGTGGAGGGGNGACNTGGNAGAGAGAGTGTGTNAGCNTGTGTGTGTGTGTGTGCGTGTGTGTGTGTGGTGCTGTAGTGGTGTGTGAGACGTGTGTGTGTGTGTGTGTTGTTGANTGTGTGTGTGCGTGTGTGTGTGGCGTGTGTGTGTACGTGTGTGTGGTGGTGTGTGTGTGTGGGTGGTGNGTNGTGGTGNTGTGTGTGGAGGGGGTGGCGTGTGTGTGAATGGTCGTGTGGTGGTGCGTGGTGGTGCGTGTGTGTGTGTNGTGTGTGTGTGTAGCGGCGTGGTGNGTGCGTGTGTGTGTGGAGCGTGTGGTGGTGAGNGTGTGTGGTCGTGTNGTGTGTGTGGTGGCGTGTGTGGTGGCGTGGTGTGTNAGTGGTGAGCNGTGNGTGTGTGTGTGAGGTGTGGGTGGTGGTGNGCGTGGGGTGGGATGTGAGCTGTGGGCGAGATGTGTGTGTGGGTGAGCGTGTGTGTAGGCGTGTGGTGGTGAGGTGTGTGGGTGGTGTGGTGATGTAGGGTGTTGTGGNTGTGGGTGATGGAGTGGTGTGNTGTGTGGTGAGTGTGTGTGGTGNCGTGTGTGGGTGGCGTGTGAGAACTTGGTGTGGTGGGGAGTGTGTGGCCGTCGTGGTGTGTNAGTGTCTGTGCGTCACGTGTGTGTGAGCGTGNGTGGTAGCGCTGTAGNGTNTGTGGTGAGTGTGTGTAGNAGTGTGTGTGTGAGAGTGTGTGTGTGTGTGTAAGGTGTGTGTGTGTAGAGAGAGTGTGTNGCGTGTGATGTGTGTGTGTGTGAGAGGAGTGTGTGTNAGCGTGTGTGTGTGGAGTTACGTGTGTGTGAGCCCTCCCGTGGTGCTGTAGGAGTAGTGTNTAGCGTGTGCTTGTGTGTGTGCGTGTNCNTGTGTGTGTGTGTGTGTAGCACGTGTGTGTGTCCACAGTAGCGNGTGTGTGTGTTNGTGGTGTGTGGTGTGTGTGTGTGTANCTGTGTGTGTGTGTGTGTCCACAGACACAGTGTGTGTGTGTCNTGCATGTGTGTAGCTGTGCTGCCTGTAGCGTGTGTGTNTGTGAGCGT
Organism: Lethenteron camtschaticum; assembly: GCA_018977245.1. Lineage (NCBI taxonomy): Eukaryota > Metazoa > Chordata > Hyperoartia > Petromyzontiformes > Petromyzontidae > Lethenteron > Lethenteron camtschaticum. Next base: position 28,724 of record WFAB01001958.1, read on the forward strand.
GTGTGTGTAGCGTGTGTGTGTNTGTNCTGTGTGTGTANCTGTGTAGCGTGTGTGTGTAGCGCGTGTGTGTGTGTAGCTGTGTTATGCGTGTGTGTAGCGTTGTGTGCGACNTGTGTGTGTGGCGTGTGAGCGTGTGTGTGTGTGCGTGTGTGGTCTACTGACCCCNTTGNCCCTCTCCCTGGCANCGCCTAGTGGAATGAGCAAGAGAGTGNTGACGCCGNTGCAGGTGAAAGGATCNGAGCGTAGTGCGTTCNGNGTTGTGTGTNGTGTNGTCAGTGTAGTGTATAGTGNGTGTNCTNGTCAGCACTAGTGTATAGTGGCAACAGTGTATAGTGNGTATNGCTGTNCAGCACCTAGTGTATGTGTNGTATCTGTGCACTNGTGTATAGTGTGTATACTAGTATATATAGTGNGTGTATCTTAGTGTAGTGTAATTAGTGTAGTGTGTGTGTANGTGTAGTGTATCTTAGTGTGTGTGTGTGTATCTTAGTGTGTNTNGTGTGTGTATCTTAGTGTGTGTGTNACAATGTGTGTGTNTAGTGTGTGTATAGTGTGNTATAGTGTNGNGTNGTGNATAGTGTNGTGNGTGTATCTTAGTGTGTGTGCAGTGTGTGTGTAGTGTGTGTTAGTGTATGTGTGTAGTCTATGAATAGTGNAGTGTATAGTNGTAGTNTGTTGTAGTGTGTAGTGTAGTATATAGTGTAGTANGTNGTGNATATAGTGTAGTGTATACAAAGTGTTCAGCATTGGCAGCGTGGGTGTTGGCACACGCCTAGCCCCCCCCCCCTCTCCCCACGGTGCCGGCTGGACATGGACACGCAGACTGATAGAGGGGGGCTCAGGCAGCAGCTGCTACTGCTGAGTTTTCAGGAACTCACATGNGCTGAGGTACCATCCACCACCATCCATCGAAACTCCTCACTCTCACTCACTCACTGCTCAGTCTCTCAATCACTCACTCTCCTACTTACTACATTACTCACTCACTACTCGCTNNCTCAGTCTTACGCTACACACACTCACTACTCACTCACTAACACTACGCTACACTACACTCANTACCCACTACACTCACTCTACTCACTCACTCTACTNACTCTACTNACTACACTCTCTCTCACTACACTCCCCACTCCTCCTGTCCTACACTCGCTGCCTAGTCACTACACTACTCTNACTACATCCCCCCCTCCTNCCTCCCTCCTCACTGCTCCCTACCANCTGCGCTGTCCTCTTCTCCCTACGCCCTCCGCTCTGCGCTTGTTCAGAGTGGTAAGGGCCACATTATATAACTACAATGTGCNTGTGTAAACACTCCAAATACTACACATACTACACACTACACTATACACTACTACACTATACACTACTATACACTACACTATACACTACACTACTACACTNTACACTATACACACTTACACTNGCACACTACACNANACACTTACACTATACACTCTACACNATGAAACACTACACTACACTACACTATACACTATACTACACAACACTACACATCACACTACACTAAACACTACACTTACACTACACTACACAACACTACACTATACACTACACTACACATATACAATACACTACTATACACACTACACAAACACTATACACTACTATACACTACACTTACACTACTACTACATTCACACTACACTACACTACACTACATTACAACACCATTACACTACNCACTACNACTACNACTACANCTACACTACTACTAACAACACGTACNCTACTACTATACACCTACCTACAACACTACACATATACAACACTATACACTACNCNTANGCACTACACTACACNATACATACAACACTNCACATANTANACTACACTACACTACACTACTACATACACACTACACNACACACTACACTACACTNCACTACACTACACACTACACACACNACACACTCTACAACTATACACTACACTATACACTATACACACAACACACTACACTATACGCAATACACTACNCTATACACATACAACACACTNCACTATACACNACACTACACTAAACTATACNCTTATACACTACTANACTACACTACACATTACACTATACNCATACACTACATACTATAACCTACACTATACACTACTACTCTACTTATACACTACTACTACTACACACTATATACACATATACTNCACTATATACTGCACTACTATATACTACACTACACACTACACTATACACTACANCACTATACACTACACTACACTACACTATACACTACACTATACACTACACACTATACACTACACACACTATACACTACACTATACACTACTATACACTGCACTACACTGCACTATACACTACTGCACTATACACTACACTATACACTACACTATACACTACACTACTATACACTACACACATTATACACTATACACTACTACNACTATACACTACAATACACTACACTATACACTACACTATACACTACTACTACACACTATACACTACTACACNATACACTACACNATATACNCTACACTACTACACTACAACACTATACACNACACTATACAACACTACACNACACTATACACACACTATACTACATACAACACTATACNCTACACTACACTACACATACACANACACACTATACNATACNCTATACACTATACACACTACTAACACTATACACTACTANNGTTACACTGCACTATACACTACACTATACACTNCACACTACACACTACACTACTACACACTACACTACAACNATACACTACACACACTACTATACTACACACTACACTATACACTACACATACACTACACTACACACTACTATACTATACACTACACACTACTACACTNCACACTNCACACTATACACNCTATCACACACTACACACTATACACACTATAACACTACACATATACACTAACACACTACACANACACNACACTACACATATACACACACTATACACTATACACTACACTACAACACTACTNCNCTACANACACTNCACTACACTACTACTACACACTACACTACACACTACACNACACTNCACTACACTACTACTACTGCACTACANACACTACACACTACACTACACACNCATCTACTACTATACACTACACACTATACACTACTACACTATACACTACACNACACTATATACACTACACTACTATACACTNCACTATACTACNAACTATACACTATACANACACTATACACAACACTATACACTACANACACTATACACTAACACTATACACAACACTATACATACACTACNCNATACTACNCTACTACNCTAGTACACACTACACTATCANCATACAATACATATACACTACTACTACTACACTAACTACTACACTACTACACTAACACTATACACTATACTACTATCACACTACNCTATACACANACACTACACTACACAACACTACACATACACTACACTACACTATACACTATACACTATACACTACACTAACACATACACTACACTATATACTAATACACTACACTACTACAGCTATACACTTACTACTACACTTATACACTACACTATACACTACACTATACACACTATACACACTATACACTNCACTACACACTACACACTATAACACNACACTNACACTATACACTACACTATATATACACTACACTATACACAACACTATACACATNCACACTACACTACACNATACACANACACTATACNCATACATCACACTACACATACTACACTACACTACACANACACTACACTACTACACTACNCTAACTATACACTACACTACACTACACTATACACAACACTACACTACACTACACTATACACGCACANACACTACACTATACACTACACTATNCACACTACACTATACNCACACACTATACACTACACTATACACTTACACTACTGCACTATACACTACACTATACACTNCACACTATACACTACACTATACACTACACTACACCACTATACACACTACACTNCACTATACTACTATACTACACTACACTACACCACTATACACTACACTACACTACACTATACACTANACACTATACACTACACTATACACTACATATACACTACACNAATATACACTACACTATACACTACATATACACTACAACAATATACACTACACACNACTATACACTACACTATACACTACACTATACACTACACTACACTATACACTACACTATACACTGCACNATACACATGCATTATACACTACACTCTACACTNCACACTATACACTNCACAATACACTACACTACACACTACACTACACACTACATACACACTACACGACACACTACACTAGACACACTATACACTACACAATATACACACTATACACACTACACTATACACTACACACTACACACTACACTATACACTACACTATNCACACTACACTATACATACACTATACACTACACTCACTCTACGCTATACACTGCCTCCAAATNATCAGTCGCCTCAAGGTGCACCTAGCCTAGGCACTGGCCCCAGTAGCCTCAATGCACCTAGCCTGGCGCTNAAAAATTAGAATAAATAATAGGAAAACATTTTGAAATCAAATAATTATATATTTTTCTAACATTGTTTCACTACGTGACTTTACCGAAAAAGTAAAATAAAAATACTTTATTAATTTTAATTTAATTTTTCCACCCACGTGACTTTACGGTAAAACCTAAGGGTACGAATACCTTGGGAGTCACGAAAACTTCACATCTAGAATTAGCCTGGCGCTGCCAGTAGCCTCCTACAAACACTGCCTCTGTCTCTACCCCCTNTCCCTCCCGNCCCATCATCCTCCCCAGGAGGGCGTTGGTGGTGAGGTGGCGGTGGTGGTGAGGTGGCGGTGAGGTGGCGTGGTGGTGAGGGTGGCGGTGAGGGTGGCGTGGTGGTGAGGGTGTGGTGAGGGTGGCNGTGAGGGTGCGTGAGGGTGGCNGTGGTGGTGAGGTGGCGGTGAGGTGGCGGTGGTGGTGAGGGTGGCGGTGAGGGTGGCGGTGGTGAGGGTGGCGGTGAGGGTGGCNGTGGTGGTNAGGGTGGCGGTGAGGGTGGCGTGGTGGTGAGGGTGGCNGTGAGGGTGGCGGTGGCGGTGAGGGTGGCGGTGGCGGTGAGGGTGGCGGTGAGGGTGGCGGTGGCGGTGAGGTGGCGGTGGCGGTGGCGTGGTGCGTNGCGGTGANTGGTGNGGTGGCGGTGAGNGTGGCGGTGGCGGTGANGGTGGCNGTGGCGGTGAGGGTGGCGGTGGTNGTGAGGTGGCGTNAGGGTGGTGGTGGCGGTGGTNGTGGTGCGAGGGTGGTGGCGGTGAGGGTGGCGGTGGTGGTGANGGTGGCGTGGTGTGGTGGCGAGGTGGTGGCGGTGAGGTGGCGGTGAGGGTGAGCGACTGAGCGACTCATCGTTCTCGGCGAGGCACGCTCTGCGCAGGCGCAGCTGACCAGGGATCTGCTGGAGCTCAATCGCGCCCTCGAGGTCAAGGAGCAGCTGGCGAAGGGGCGTCCCGGAACGACGGCAAGATGGACGAGCTGAGCACCGCCTACACGGTAGGTAGACACGGCGGAGAGGCGGAGAAGGCGCGTTTGAAACATCGCCAGCCTGGGGAGAGACAAAGGCGGCCGGCGTGGTGCTGGCCACCACCCCTCTGTGTGTGTAGCCACAGTGCCGGTAGCCTTCATAGGTAGCGCTGCTGCTGACAGCACTTGTCCGCACGATGTGTCGAGGCTACACGGGGACCTTTGTCTGTGTCTACCTTCATAGACGCTGCTGCTGCTGCTACTTGCTACTAACAGCACTTGCCCCTGCAGTCCTAGAGGCTACATGGTGACCTTTGTCTGTGTATAGGTGCTGCTGCTACTCGCAACTAACAGCACTTGCCCTACAGCCTGCTAGAGCTACCGGGGGATCTGTGTCTGTTGTGTATATGCTATGGTGGTGGTAGTGATGGTGGTTGTGGTGGTGACTANGGTGGTAGATGGTGGTGATGGTGAGGGNGAAGTGGATAGATGTGTANTGGTGGTGTGATGATACGTGGTNGTGATGAGTGGTATTGACTGGTNATAGCCTGGTGGTGCTGATAGTGGTGGTGGGGGACTTGCCCCCTCTGTGTGTGTCTACCTTCATACGGAGCGCGCTGCTGCTACTCGCTACTAGCAGCACTTGCCCCGCAGCTGTAGAAGCTACAGGGGACCTTTGTCTGTNTATAGTACTACCTTNACAGTAACGCTGTGCTACACGGACCATGGACAGCACTTGCCCCACAGCCTGGAGACTACACGGGGACCTTTGTCTGTGTCTACCGTATATGCTACTGCTGCTACCCTGGACAGCACTTGCCCCACAGCTGTTGAGGCTACGCGGGGACCTTTGCCTGTCTACTACCTTAGTAGACGCTGCTGCTACTCGCTACATGGACAGCACTTGCCCCACGGCGTGTCGAGGCTACACGGGGACCTTTGCCTGTCTACTACCTTAGTAGTCGCTGCTGCTACTCGCTATGACAGCACTTGCCCCGGCGTGTCGAGGCTACACGGGGACCTTTGGCTGTGCGTGGCTGTGCAGGAGGGCATCCGGGCCTGGAGAAGGANGTGACGAGTCTGCAGCGCGAGAAGGAGGAGCTCACCAGCGCCCTGCAGGCCGCCATGAAGGACACGACTCACGCAAAGTAACACACACACACACAGACACACACACACAGACACACACACACACAGACACACAGACACAGACACACAGACACACACAGGGACACACAGGCACACACACACACAGGCACGCACACATACAGACAAACACACACAGACACACACACACACAGACACACACACACAGACACACAGACACACAGACACAGACACACAGACACAGACACACACACACAGGCAGACACACACACACACACACACACACACACACACAACGCACACACACAGGCACACACAGACACACACACAGGGACACACACACACACACAGGCACACACACAGACACACACAGACACACACAGGCAGACACACAACACACAGACACACACAGGGACACACAGGCACACACACACACAGGNACACACACACACAGGGACATGCACACGCAGGCACACGCAGGCACACGCAGGCACATGCACACGCAGGCACACGCAGGCAGGCACACACACACATGCAAGCGTGCGTGCCTGCCTCTTGGGTGGACCCTGTGGTTATCTGGTTGTGGTCGACTGACGCTGTGTTTGACTGTGGTTGACTGTGGTTGACTGTGGCTGTGGTTGACTGACTGTGGTGGACTGACTGTGGTTGACTATCCAGGCTGAGTGAGCAGCGACGCAAGCGTCTGCAGGAGCTGGAGGCTCAGATGAGCGACCTGCGGAGGAAGATCGCCGAGCAGACGCGGCTCCTGCGGCTCAAGGAGAACTCGTGCGCAGCGTCAGCAAGCTGCACTCGGAGATACAGGTGATACACAGACACACACACACACAGACACACACACAGACACACACATAGAGACACACACACACAGACGAGGCTCCTCCATCTCAAGGAGAACTCGGTGCGCAGCGTCAGCAAGCTGCACTCGGAGATACAGGTGACACACCACACACACAGACACACGCACACACAGACACACACAGACACACACAGACACACACAGACACACACAGACACACACACACAGACACACACAGACACACACAGATACACACACACACAGACACACACACACAGNCACACACACACATTCTACAACACNCACACACACACAGACACACACACACACACACACACNCACACACACACAGAGACACACACAACACACACACAGAGTTACACACACACACAGACACACAGACAGAGACACACACAGAGACACACAGACACACACACACACACNGACACACACACACACACACAGACACACACACAGACACACACACAGACACACACACACACACACAGACGCGGCTCCTCCGCCTCAAGGAGAACTCGGTCCACAGCGTCAGCAAGCTGCACACAGAGATACAGGTGATGCACACACAGAGATACACAGAGACACACAGAGAGAGACACACAGAGAGACACACACAGAGATACACACACAGAGACACGGATACAGATACACACACATACAGAGAGATACACACACACAGACACAGAGATACACACACACACAGAGACACAGAGACACACACACACACAGACACACACAGAGACACACACACACACAGAGAGACACACACACACACAGAGACACACAGAGACACACACACACACACAGAGACACACACACAGAGATACACACACACAGATACAGAGAGATACAGGTGTTAGAGACAAAGATCCCCGTATAGCCTTAACAGGCTGTTGGGGCAAGTGCTGTTAGCGAGCACCTATGAAGGCTACCGGCACTGTGGCTACACACAGAGGGGGTGGGTGGCCAGCACCACGCCCGGCCGCCTTTGTCTCTCCCCAGCTGCTAGCGATGTTCACTACTACACCACCGCTACTACACCAGCTACTCATTGGAGGCTGAGTCGACCTAGGGGAGGCTCAGGACCGGTTCAGACAATCGTCACTGGCGGTGTTGGTGGCCGTGAGCGGGAATCGAACTCGGGTCGCTGGGTTTGTAGCGCAGTGCTAACCGCTACACTCCCGTTCGACACACACGCACACACAAAGATAAGTTTGTGTCTCTGATACAGCCGCTATGGAGAGAGAGCGAGAGACATCCACGGTGGTGAGATGTTATCGCATACCAGAGGTCGCAAACGGGTTTTGATTCCTTACCCGTACCCGGCCGCACCGGTTGCAAACGGGTACCTGTACCCTACCCATACCGTACCCTGCCGTACCCATATACCCGTACCCTACCCGTACCTTACCCGTACCCTACCCATACCTGTACCCTACCCGTACCCTACCGTACCTACCTGTACCCTACCCATACCTTACCCGTACCCTACCCATACCTGTACCCTACCCGTACCCGGCCGTACCCGTACCCGGCCGGGTACGGGTAGGGTACGGGTATCGGGTACCGATTGCGACCTCTGGGATGAAGCCATGTTGCAGGCGCGGGTGGGTTGATTCTAGGAACTTGAATTGTGAGAAGAGACAAGACGTTGGGAAATGAGTGACAAACGGTGACTCACCAGTGACTCACGGCCTACCCGTACTCTACCTGTACCCTACCCGTACCCGTACCCGGCCGCACCAGGGTCGCAAACGGTACCCGTACCCGACCCTGACGATGCCTGCTGCTGTTTTATATTTGGAGNCTGCGTCTCTCTCTCATCATCATCACGGTGGCTTTGAGATGTTGACTACCTCGCCCGGTCTACAGGGGTCGTGGGTTCGATCACGACCCTGACGATGCCTGCTGCTGTATATTTGGAGTCTGCGTCTCTCTCTCATCATCATCACGGTGGCTATGAGATGTTGACTACCTCGCCCGTCTACAGGAGGTCGTGGTTCGATGGCGACCCTGACGATGCTCCCCCCCCCCCCTCTCGCAGGCGATGAAGTCTCAGCGCGTGCAGCTGATGAGGCAGATGGAGGAGGACGCCGAGAAGTTCTGCCAGTGGAAGGCCCAGAAGGACAAGGAGGTCCTGCAGCTCAAGGAGAAGGTGGAGGGCGGAGAGAGAGTCGGAGAGAGAGTGAGTGACAGAGTGAGTGTGTGTGTGTGTGTGACAGAGTGAGTGTGTGAGTGTGTGAGTGAGTGANTGTGTGTGTGAGTGAGTGAGTGAGTGTGTGTGTGAGTGAGTGAGTGAGTGTGTGTGTGAGTGAGTGACAGAGTGAGTGTGTGAGTGAGTGACAGAGAGAGTGAGTGAGAGTGAGTGAGTGACTGTGTGAGTGAGTGNACGAGTGTGAGTGATTTATGAGCGAGTGTGAGTGAGTGGGTGAGTGACTGTGTGAGTGACNGTGAGTGACTGTGTGAGTGGTGAGCGAGTGAGTGAGTGGGTAAGTGAGTGGTGAGTGGGTAAGTGAGTGGTGAGTGACTGTGTGAGTGGTGAGCGAGCGAGAGTGAGTAGAGAGAGCGGCTGAGTGAATGTGTGTGTATGTAAGAGAGTCANTGGCGAGTGGTGGAACGTTGTGAGTAAACATCAACTGGGAGCCAAAGGTCTGCTCGTGTTTCTCACCGCGTGTCAGCTGTGTCTCTCTGTGTCTCTCTGTGTCTCTGTGTCTCTCTGTGTCTCTCTGTGTCTCTCTGTGTCTCTCTGTGTCTCTCTGTCTCCAGTGTCTGTGTCTCTGTGTCTCANCGTGTCTCTCCGTGTGTCTCAGTGTCTCTCTGTGTCTCTCTGTCTCTGTCTCACCGTGTCTCACGTGTCTCAACGTGTCTCACCATCTCTCCCATGTCTCACCGTGTCTCTCCGTGTCTCCCGCGTCTCACCGGTCTCTCGTGTCTCTCCCACGTTTCCCGTGTCTGTGTCTCTCCGTATCTCCACCGTGTCTCCCGTGTCTCACTGCGTCTCCCGTCTGTGTCTCCCGTGTCTCCNGTGTCTCCCGTGTCTCCCGCGTCTCCCGCGTCTCCCGCGTCTCCCGCGTCTCCCGCGTCTCCCGCGTCTCCCGCGTCTCNCCGCGTCTCCCGTCTCCCGCGTCTCCCGCGTCTCCCGCGTCTCCCGCGTCTCCCGCGTCTCCCGCGTCTCCCGCGTCTCNCCGCGTCTCCCGCGTCTCCCGCGTCTCCCGCGTCTCCCGCGTCTCCCGCGTCTCCCGCGTCTCCCGCGTCTCCCGCGTCTCCCGCGTCTCCCGCGTCTCCCGCGTCTCCCGCGTCTCCCGCGTCTCCCGCGTCTCCCGCGTCTCCCGCGTCTCCGCGTCTCCCGCGTCTCCCGCGTCTCNCGCGTCTCCCGCGTCTCCCGCGTCTCCGCGTCTCCCGCGTCTCCCGCGTCTCCCGCGTCTCCCGCGTCTCCCGCGTCTCCCGCGTCTCCCGCGTCTCCCGCGTCTCCCGCGTCTCCCGCGTCTCCCGCGTCTCCCGCGTCTCCCGCGTCTCCCGCGTCTCACCGCGTCTCACCGCGTCTCACCGCGTCTCACCGCGTCTCACCGCGTCTCACCGCGTCTCCCGCGTCTCACCGCGTCTCACCGCGTCTCACCGCGTCTCACCGCGTCTCACCGCGTCTCCCGCGTCTCACCGCGTCTCACCGCGTCTCACCGCGTCTCACCGCGTCTCACCGCGTCTCCCCCGTCTCACCGCGTCTCACCGCGTCTCACCGCGTCTCACCGCGTCTCACCGCGTCTCACCGCGTCTCACCGCGTCTCCCCGTCTCACCGCGTCTCACCGCGTCTCACCGCGTCTCACCGCGTCTCACCGCGTCTCACCGCGTCTCTAGGATCGCAAGCGTCTACGAACTCGTCAAGCTGGAGAGAGACTTCCAGAAGCGGCGGCCGTCTGCGCCGTAAGACGAGGAGGTGAGTTCACCTCGTCACCACGTCCACCTCGTCCCCATCTCCTCACCACGTCCACCTCGTCCTCACCTCCTCACCACGTCCACCTCGTCTCCCATCTCCTCACCACGTCCACCTCGTCACCACGTCCANCTCTTAGTCCCCTCCTTCTCACTCCCCCCCCCCCCGTGTCTCCCCACGNTCTCCCCCCTCCCCCGTGTNTCCCCCCCCCCCCCCGTGTCTCCCCCATCTCCCCCCTCCCCCGTGTCTCCCCCGTGCTCCCCCCCCCCCCCCGTGTCTCCACCCCCGTGTCTCCCCCCGTGTCTCCCCCCCCCCCCCGTGTCTCCCCCGTGTCTCCTCCCACCCCCGTGTCTCCCTCCACCCCCGTGTCTCCACCCCCGTGTCTCCCTCCACCCCCGTGTCTCCCTCCACCCCCGTGTCTCCACCCCCGTGTCTCCCCCGTGTCTCCCCCCGTGTCTCCTCCCACCCCCGTGTCTCCCCCGTGTCTCCCCCCCGTGTCTCCTCCACCCCCGTGTCTCCCCCCGTGTCTCCCTCCACCCCCCGTGTCTCCCTCCCCCCCCGTGTCTCCCCCCGTGTCTCCCTNCCACCCCCGTGTCTCCTCCACCCCCGTGTCTCCACCCCCGTGTCTCCCCCCGTGTCTCCTCCCACCCCCGTGTCTCCCCCCGTGTCTCCCCCGTGTCTCCCTCCACCCCCGTGTCTCACCCCCGTGTCTCCCTCCCACCCCCGTGTCTCCTCCACCCCCGTGCACCCCCGTGTCTCCCCCCGTGTCTCCTCCACCCCCGTGTCTCCCCCCGTGTCCTCCACCCCCGTGTCTCACCCCCGTGCCCCCCCCCCCGTGTCTCCCTCCCACCCCCGTGTCTCCCCCGTGTCTCCCTCCCACCCCCGTGTCTCCCCCCGTGTCTCCCTCCCACCCCCGTGTCTCCACCCCCGTGCCCCCCCCCGTGCCCCCCCAGGCTGGAGCCGCAAATCGTCGTCTGCGCGACGCTCTGACGCGTCAGAAGGAGGCGGCGGACAAGAGGAAGGAGANACAGAGTAGAGGCATGGAGAGCATCGCCACTCGTGTCAAGGTCACCTCACCACCCTCACCACCCTCACACTCACCATCACAGAGTAGAGGCATGGAGAGCATCGCCACTCGTGTCAAGGTGACTACACCCTCACCACTACACTCACCACACCATGGAGAGCTCGCCACCACCCTCACACCNTTACCACACTCACACTCACCACACCACCCACACNCACCATCACCACAGAGCAGAGGCATGGAGAGCCTCGCCTCGTGTCAAGGGACTACACCCTGTCACACCCTCACNACACTCACCCTCACCACACTCACCCTCACCACAGAGTAGAGGCATGGAGAGCCTCGCCACTCGTGTCAAGGTAGTCACCCTCACCACCCTCACCACCCTCACACTCACCACACTCACCATCACCACAGAGCAGAGGCATGGAGAGCCTCGCCACTCGTGTCAAGGTACTACACCCTCACTGTCACACTCACCACACTCACCACCACTGTCACCCTCACCACCCTCACTGTCACCACACTCACCATCACCACTACACTCACCCTCACCACAGAGTAGAGGCATGAGAGCCTCGCCACTCGTGTCAAGGTAGTGACACCCTCACCGTCACACTCACCACCCTCACACTCACCACACTCACACTCGCCACACTCACACTCATCACCACAGAGCAGAGGCATGGAGAGCCTCGCCACTCGTGTCAAGGTTACACCCTCACTGTCACCCTCACCACCCTCACACTCACACTCACCACCCTCACACTCACCACACTCACCCTCACCACACTCACCCTCACCACAGAGTAGAGGCATGGAGAGCCTCGCCACTCGTGTCAAGGTCACCCTCACCACCTCACCACCCTCACACTCACCATCACCACACTCACCACACTCACCATCACCACAGAGCAGAGGCATGGAGAGCATCGCCACTCGTGTCAAGGTAGTGACACACTCACCACTACACTCACCACCACACTCACCACCCTCACACTCACCACACTCACCATCACCACAGAGCAGAGGCATGGAGAGCCTCGCCACTCGTGTCAAGGTAGTCACCCTCACTGTTACCCTCACTACACTCACACTCACTCACACTCACACTCACCACACTCACACTCACCACACTCACACTCACCATCACAGAGTAGAGGCATGGAGAGCCTCGCCACTCGTGTCAAGGTAGTGACACACTCACCACTCACACTCACACTCACCCTCACCACACTCATCAACACAGAGTAGAGGCATGGAGAGCATCGCCACTCGTGTCAAGGTAGTGACACACTCGCCACTCACTCACCACACTCACCACCACCACACTCACCACCACACTCACCACACTCACCATCACAGAGCAGAGGCATGGAGAGCTTCGCCACTCGTGTCAAGGTGACAGCTCACCCTCACACTCACCTCACCACACTCACCACCACACTCACCACACTCACACTACCACACTCACACTCACCACACTCACACTCACCACACTCACCATCACANAGCAGAGGCATGGAGAGCTTCGCCACTCTCAAGGTGACACGCTCACCCTCACACTCACACACTCANCACCACNCACCACCACACTCACCATACACTCACCACACTCACCACCACACTCACCACCACACTCACCACCACACTCACCACCACACTCACCACCACACTCACACCACAANCANCACACTCACACCACACTCACCACACACTCACACATCACACTCACNACCACACTCACCACACTCACACTCACACACTCACACTCACCACCACACTCACCACCACACTCACACTCACACTNACACTCACCACACTCACACTCACCACACTCACACTCANCACACTCACACTCACCACACTCACCACACTCACACTCACCACACTCACACTCACCACACTCACACTCACCATCACACAGAGCAGAGCATGGAGACCCTCGCCACGCGCGTCAAGGTGATGTCACTCACCCTCACACTAACCCTCACCACTCACCCTCACCACCACACTCACCACCACACTCACCACCACACTCACCACCACACTCACNCACCACACTCACCACCATCACCACCACACTCACCACCACACTCACCACCATCACCACAAGAGTAGAGGCATGGAGACCCTCGCCACGCGTGTCAAGGTAGTGACACCCTCACACTCACCACCCTCACCACTACACCACCACCCTCACCACTACACTCACCACCACAGAGCACATGGAGACCCTCGCCACACACGTCAAGGTGACACCACCACACTCACCACCTCCTCACCACCACCACCGTCACCACCACCCTCACCACCACCACCGTCACCACCACCACCACCACCACCACCACCACCGTCACCACCGTCACCACCGTCACCACCTCACCACCACCCTCGCCTCCCTCACCANCCTCACCACCATCACCACCCTCACCGTAGCCACCCTCACCACCACCACCACCACCACCCTCACCACCCTCGCCACCCTCACCGTCGCCACCATCGCCGTCACCGNCCTCGCCCCTGCAGTACGTCAAGGCGATACGGCTTGAGACTGTNTGTGTGTGTGTGCGTGCGTGTGTGCGTGCGTGTGCGTGCGCGTGTGTGCGTGTGTGTGTGCGTGCGTGTGTGTGTGTGCGTGTGTGTGNCGCGTGTGTGTGCNTGTGTGTGTGTGCGTGCGTGTGTGTGTAGACGTGGCTGGCGCACGAGCTGGAGGTGCTGGTCAGCACGGAGGACGCTCGCCGCCACCTCGCCGACCTGCTGGAGGATCGCGCCGTCCTCGCCAGCGAGCTGACGCGCCTGCGGGAGCTGCAGCAGCAGCAGCAGCAGCAGAGGAACGAGCAGCCACCCAGCAAGATCCGGGTACGTGTGGGGGGTGTGGGTGGGTGGTGGTGGGTGGGTGGGTATGGCAGGGTGGGTGGGTGTGGGGTGGGACGCGTTGGGTGGTGGGTGGGTGGGACGTGGTGGGTGGGTGTGTGGGTGGGTGGGTGGTGGGGACGCGTTGGGTGGGTGGGTGGGACGCGCTACGAACCCGAGTTCGATTCCCGCTCCTGGCCACCACCGGTGACGATCATCTGAATCGGTCCAAGGGCCTCCTCCCTAGGTCGACTCGGCCTCAAATGAGTATCCGTTGCGACGTGTGATAAACATCGCCGCCGGGGAGACAAAGGCGGTCGGGCGTGCTGCTAGCGGCACCGTGCCACTCCCTCGGTAGCCTTCACAGGTGCTGCTACTCGCTAGCCGCACTTGCCCGGCAGTCTGTGAAAGCTACACGGGGGACCTTTGTCTGTGTATAGGTGCTGCTGCTACTAACAGCACTTGCCCAGCAGCCTGCTAGAGGCTACACGGGGACCTTTGTGTATATGTGCTGCTGCTACTAACAGCACTTGCCCCAGACCTGCTAGAGGCTACACGGGGACCTTTGTGTATAGTGCTGCTGCTACTCGCTAGCCGCACTTGCCCCAGCAGTCTGAAAGGCTACACGGGGGACCTTTGTCTTTGTCGTGGTCAGCGTCGCACCCTGCTGGTCTCGGAGCTGGAGGAGGCCCTGAGACCTTCAGAAGAACTGGGCCCACAGATCGCCAGCCTCGAGACAGAGATTGGGCTCCGGTGAGTGAGCGAGTGACGGTGGTGGTGGTGGTGGTGGTGGTGGTGTGGTGGTGTGTGGTGGTGGTGATGGTGGTGAGGGTAGTGATGGTGGTGGTGGTGGGTAGGGTGAGGGTGGTGTGGTGGTGGTTGTGGTGGTGTGGTGAGGGTAGTGGTGAGGTGGTGGTGGTGGTGAGGGTGGTGGTGAGGGTANTGGTGGTGGTGGTGTGGTGAGGAGACCCTGAGCTTCGGAGGAACTGGGCCGCAGATCGCCAGTGGAGACGGAGATTGAGCTNCGGCGAGTGGTGGTGGTNGTGNTGGGTAGGGTGGTGTGGGTGGTGATGGCGCTGGGGTAGGGGTGGTGTGGGTGGTGNTGGCGTNGGGTAGGGGTGATGTAGGGTGGTGATGGCGCTNGGGTAGGGTGGTGTGGGTGGTGATGGCGCTGGGTNNGGGTGGTGTGGGTGGTGNTGGCGCTNGGGTAGGGGTGGTGTGGTGGTGTGGGTTGTGATNAGGTCGGGCAGATCTGCCTGGGCGGAGATTGGTCGGTANTGTGTGGTGTGTGTGTGGTANTGTGGTGGTGGTGGTGTGAATGTGGTGNTGGTGGTGGGTGGTGNTGCGTTGGTGTGATGGTGTGGGGGGGGGGNGATGAGGGTGGTGTGAGTTGTGNAGGTAGTGGATGTGGTGAGGATAGTGTGTGGTGATGTGAGGTGGTGAGGGTGNTGGTGTTAATGTGGTGGTGGTGAGTGTAGTNGTGTGGTGAGGGTGTGCGTGGTGTGTAATTGCGNTGGTGGCGTGGTGGTGGTGGTGNTGTGGTGAGGCTAGTGTGGTGNTGTGAATGTGGTGAGGTTGGTGTGTGGTGAGGGTAGTNGTGGTGTGTGTGGAGGTGGTGTGGTGGTGTGGTGATGTGGTGAGGTGGTGTGGAGGTGGAGGTGGTGAGGTGGTGTGTTGAGCTGAGNACATCTNCGCAAAAGAGTTGGTCATCGGATTTCTCTTCCTACCACCGGTCTGACCAAACGNCGTGACGGTCGTGTGTCGTGTGTGNGTGTGTGTGGTGTTGCGTCTGCGGTGGTGGTGTGCGTGGTGTGTGTGCTGTGTGTGGTGCGTGTGTGTGTGTGGTNCGTGTGTGTGCGTGCGTGTGTGNGTGTGTGTGCTGTGTGTGTGTGGTGTGCGGTGTGTGCGCGTGTGTGTGTGTGCGTGTGTGTGCGTGTGTGTGCGNTGCGNTGTGGTGNTGNTGTGTGTGCGTGTGTGGTGTGTGTGCGTGTGTGCGNGTGCGGTGCNTGCGTGTGGTGTGTGCGTGTGTGCGTGTGTGCGTGTGTGCGTGTGTGTGCGTGTGTGTGTGCGTGCGTCTCTCTCGAGTGCAGCAGCGCCCAGATCGCCGTGAGCAGAAGCTGCTGGGGTGTCTGAAGAGCGCGGACGCCTCGCTGGGACGTCGCACCATCTTGGAGGCCAAGTGTGCTTGCGCTGGCTACTCGATCAGGTGGGGGNTGGGGGCTGTNGGGGGGTGGGGGTGGTGGTGCTGCTACTCGCTACTAACAGCACTTGCCCTAAAGCCTGCTAAAGGTACACGGGGAGCTTTGTCTGTGTCTACCTTCATCGGCGCTGCTGCTGCTACTAACAGCACTTGTCCCGTGCGTTGTGTGTGGTGGTGCGTGTGTGTGTGTGCGTGTGGTGTGTGTGCATGGTGCGCGTGCGTGTGTGTGTGTGCGTGTGTGTGTGTGTGCGTGCGTGTGCCTGTGTGTGCGCGTGGTGCGTGTGCGTGTGCGTTTGGTGCGTGCGTGTGCATGTGTGTGTGTGTGTGTGTGTGCGTGGTGCGTTTGGTGCGTGCGTGTGCGTGCGCGTGGTGCGTGTGTGTGCGTGCGCGTGCGAGCCAGTTGGTGGCTGCGCGTGTGTGCGCTGCGCGCGCCAGCGAGGATCTACGCGAGGCGCGTGAGGGTCGCGACGACGCCGTGCGCAGCGCCGCGAGGAGAGAGACGCGGCGCGGGAGGAGAGGGAGAGATTCAACATAGAGATCGGCCGCCTTGAGGTGGAGCACCAGGACAAGGTGAGGGGGGGGAGGGGAGGGGGAGGGGGGGGGAGANGGGGGGGGGGGGGGGGAGGGGGGAGGAGGAGGAGGAGAGGAGAGACTCACCGGGGAGATCGGCCGAGAGGTGGAGCATCAGGACAAGGTGAGGCGANGGGGGGGGGGGGAGGGGGAGGGGGGGGGGANGGGGGGGGGGAGGGGGGAGAGGGGGGGGGGGAGGGAGGGAGGGGGTGACGGGGAGTGAGGGTGTCACCAGGGTGCTGCTACTGCTACTGATGCTGCTGCTGCTGCTACTGTTGCTGATGCTGCTGTTGCTTCTGCTGCTGCTGCTGATGCTGTTGCTTCTGCTGCTGCTGCTGTCTACTGCTACTACTACTGCTGCTGATGCTGCTGCTGTTGCTTCTGCTGCTGCAGGTGCTCCTGCTGCTCAATCAGCTGCAGCGAAGCTCACGGCCACAAAACGAAGATCAGCAGCGTGAGAGCCTGCAGGTGAGCTCACCCACTCACTCACTCACCACTCTCACTCACCCACTCACTCGCTCACTCACTCGCTCACTCACCCACTCACTCACTTGCTCACTCACTCGCTCACTCACTCGCTCACCACTCACTCTACCCACTCACCACTCACCATACTCACTTGNTCACTCACTCACTCACTNACCCACCCACTCACCCACTCGCTCACTCACTCACTCACTCACTCACTCACCCACTCACTCGCTCACTTGCTCACTCACTCGCTCGCTCACTCACTCACTCGCTCACTCACTCACCCACCACTCANCCGCTCACTCACTCACTCACTCACCCACTCACTCANCCACTCCCCACTCACTCACCACTCACTCACTCACTCACTCACCACCCACTCACTCACCCACTCACCCACTCACTCACCCACTCACNCACCAAATCGCTCACCCACCCACTCACCCACTCACCCACCCACTCACTCACTCGCCGCCACCGCTCACTCACTCCCCACCGCTCACCGCCACCACTCACTCACCTGCTCAATCACTCACCCACTCACTCACTCANCCACTCACTTACTCACTCACTCACTCACCCACTCGCTCACTCACCACTCACCCGCTCACTCACTCACTCACTCACTCCACCCACTCGCTCACTCGCCCACTCGCTCACTCACCCACTCACTCACTCANCCACCACTCACTCACTCACCCACTCACCCACCTGCCACTCGCTCACCGCCCACTCACCCGCTCACTCACCGNCCACTCANCCGCTCACTCANCCACTCATTCACCCACTCACCGCTCACTCACCCACCACTCACTCACTCACCCACCACTCACTCGCTCACCCACTCACTCGCTCACCTGCTCACTCACCCACTCACTCACTCATCCACCCACTCACCCACTCACCCACCTACTCACTCANCCGCTCACTCACCCGCTCACTCGCCCACTCACCGCTCACTCACCCACTCACTCACCGCTAGCTCAGCCGCTCACTCACTCACTTACTCACCCACTCACTGACTCACCGCTCACTCACCCACTCATTCACCCACTCACCACCACTCACTCGCTCACTCACTTACTCACCCACTTACTCANCCACTCACTCACCCATGTTGATGCTGTGATGTTGATGCTGTGATGTTGATGTTATGTTGTTGATGTTGTAATGTTGATGCTGTGATGTTGATGTTATGTTGTGATGTTGTAATGTGTGTGATTGTGATGTGATGTGATGTTGTGATGTTGTGATGTTGTGATGTTGATGCTGTGATGCTGTGATGTTGATTTCGATTTAAAGCTTTGTGATGGGGATTCATCTTCTTGGTTCTTTCGTAAAGTCACGTAGAAGGGAAGTAATAAATAATAAAATAAAACATATAAATAATGTGATGTTGATGCTGTGATGTTGATGTTGTGATGTTATGTATTGTTGTTGATGTTGTGATGTTGATGCTGTTGATGATGATGATGTGATGTTGTGTGATGTGTGATGTNGTGTTGATGTTGTGATGTGATGCTGTGATGTTGATGCTGTGATGTTGTGATGTGATGCTGTGATGATGATGATGTGANGTTGTGTGATGTTGATGCTGTGATGTTGATGCTGTGATGTTGTGATGTTGATGTTGTGATGTTGATGCTGTGAGATGNTGATGTTGTGATGTTGATGCTGTGATGTTGATGTTATGTTGGTTGTTGNTGNTATTGATGTTGTTGANGTTGTTGATGTTGTGATGTTGTTGATGTTGTGANGTTGTGATGTTGTTGATGTTGATGTTACTGGATCAGGAGCAGCGTGAGCAGAGGCTCTACTCCGTGAGGAGAACGAATCCTCCGACAAGTATGGGCACACACTCACTCACGCACACATACATACACTCACCACACACACACACTCACGCAATNACACACACACACAACACACACACATACATACAACATCACGTACACGCACTCACCTCACTCACTCACACTCACTCAGACACTCACTCACACGTACACACACTCACACGTACACTCACTCACGCACACTCTCACTCACACTCACTCACACATACATACATACACGTACACTCACACACACTCACGTACACGCACACTCACTCATACATACACGTACACTNACACACACATACACACTCACGTACACGCTCTCACACTCACTCACACTCACTCAGACATTCACTCACTCAGACACACTCACACACACTCACTCACTACATACATACACGTACACTCACACACATACATACACTCACGTACACGCACTCACACTCACTCACACTCACTCACACTCACTCACACTCACTCACTCACACGTACACACACGTACACTCACTACTCACATACTCACTGACGCACACACTCACTCACACACTCATACAGACACTCACTCACATAGACATACATACACTCACTCACACGTACACACACTCACTCACACACACGTACACTCACTCACACAGACACTAATTCACTCACTCGTACACTCACTCACTCACACAGANACTCACTCACGCACTCGTACACACTCACTCGTACACTCACTCACTCACTCGTACACTCACTCACTCACACTCACACATACACTCACTCACACAGACACTCACTCACACGTCACTCACACAGACACTCACTCACACAGACTCACTCACTCACTCGTACACTCACTCACCCCTGTCACACATACATACATCTCACTCACACACACTCACTCACTCCACACTCACTNACACTCACTCACACATACATACACTCACTCACACTCTACACTCACTCACTNGCGCACACTTGTACACTCACTCCACATACATACACTCACACGTACACGCACTCACGCACCCACTCACTCANTCACTCACAACAGCAGACAGACACGACTNATACATACATACATCACTCANACNTACACTCACTCACTCACCTACATACACTCACACGTACACACACTCACTCACACAGACACTCACTCACACGTACACTCACTCACACATACATACACTCAC
Organism: Lethenteron camtschaticum; assembly: GCA_018977245.1. Lineage (NCBI taxonomy): Eukaryota > Metazoa > Chordata > Hyperoartia > Petromyzontiformes > Petromyzontidae > Lethenteron > Lethenteron camtschaticum. The sequence goes on from WFAB01001958.1 coordinate 50,290, forward strand.
TCACTCACTNACACTACACACACAGANACTCACTGTCTGACACGCACACTCTCATACTCACGTACACTCATACATACTACATACGTCACGTCACTNCACTCACCACTACTCACTCACACTCACTCACCACTNACCACGTACACCACTCACNTCACACTCACTCACCACGTACACTCNCTCCTCCACATACATACACTCACTCACACATACATACACTNACACTCGTACACTCACTCACTCACACTCACACTCACACNCACTCACTNACTCACACATACCACATNCACCACTNACATCACTCCACNTACACTCACTACTCAACACATACNCTCACTCACNGTACACCACTACTCACACATACACTNACTCACTCACTCACAGACATCTACCTCACTNACACACACGTACACTCACTACACACTAACTCACTCACTACGTACACTCACTCCACTCACTCACACACGTACACTCACTACACACATACATATAATAAAGGACTCACACGAACTCTTGTGTCCTTTATTCGTTCTTCTCTCGCACCCACACAGGCTCCTTCTATGACATTCTATACCCATTACNCTCTCCCAGTTTCTCTCCTCGTTCTCTCANTCTCTCTCTCCTCTCGCTCTCGTAGCCTCTCCTCACACACAGCCTCGCCGGCTGTGTTCCCGCAGCTCCTCGTCCGCCTTCTCTCCAGCAGCCCACCTGTCTTCTCTCGCAGCTCCGCTGGCTGCTCCTTACTGGCCACCGCTGGCCGCGCTGCCACCCTTCTGCTTTGCCACTGGCCCTCCCACCACTCGTTCTCCCTTCCTCTTCCGGTCTCCTCCTTAAGAACTTAACCTTGCTNCCACGTCACCTAACTCCACCTCTCCGTGACGTCACATCCGGAGGTCGCCCGCGCCCGCATTACACCACCTCCCCGTGGAGAAAACCCAGCCGACCTCGGCTGAACAACACCAACAGTAATGCGGGCGAACCGAGCGTAACACACCAAAGGACACCAAGCATGCAATTAACAGTAAGAACAATCAACACAACTCAACAATCAATAACGTAGCAGAAGCAGGCAATAAATACACAGTAAGAAAACACAACATAACAATCAACGAAACACAGGGATTTAGAGCGTGTGCGGGTCGCTTGCCGTCCGGACGGTCGGCGGCCATCCGCGGAACGGGAACGTGATTGAGTTTGAGGAGCGACAGGGTGAAATCCCCTGTCGCTGTTGGAAGTCCACCAACGTCCCGTGTCCCTGAAGGATCAGTCTTGGGCGTGTCCGCGGATGTGTCTGCAGCGGGGTCGGAAGGGCTGCAGGCTCGAAGGACCCGCAGATCTGGCAGGCACCCTCGAGCAGGGCGCCTCGTCCCTCCGTGTCAAGGCCGGCCTGCTGGAACAGGTACGACAGGCGCTCTAGCAAGATCAATGGACGCAGCGGGGAGAGTCGGCAGCAACAGACCCGGCAAGGCAACATTGGGAGATGAAGCATCATGTAGGGAGCAACATACGGTTTCAAGCGCGACGTGTGAACAAACCAGCGACGAGAACAATTTGAACACGCGCCGACTGAGGGTTAGGAACCTCAATGAGGCGGACGGGCCCTTGCCAAGGTTTGTGAAATTTGGAGAGGTACCGGCCGCACCTGCGGGCAATGGAGCCAGGCCAGGTCCCAACCTTCCAGGGCACTCCCCTTGGAACGCCGTGCATACCTCTCATTCCGGCCTGAGCTTTGGCCGTAGCCACACGGGCACTCTCCGCGCCTCCGAGACCGGCGAACAGTGTCCGAATGTAGTCAGGAAGCGGTTTACAAGGTCCCTTACACCGGTTCCCATCTGCACATCCATTGGCGCACGTTTTCCGACCATACATAAGGTAAAACGGCGAATAACCGTAGCCGCATGAGGAGTCATCCTGTACGCCGAAAGCACCCCGGATGTGCAGGTCCAATCCAATTGTTGCTCACTCACCGTGTGGCACAGCATGGCAGACAATGTCCGGTTTAGCCGCTCAACCATACCATCCGTTTGCGGATGGTATGGGATGTCCGGACCTTCTTAGTCCTAGGCCGCGCATACTTCCGCAATAATTTAGAAGAAAAATTTCGGCCTGATCCGTAAGGAGTCTCTCCGGCGCACCCTTGTCCATAACATATCCGAACNAAAAGGCGTCGGTAATGGCCGCGGCCGATTGGTCGGCAACGGCCAGGCCATCGGCCAACGGGAGAGGTACTCAACCCGACCAGCAAATATTTATTACCCTCGCCGAAGGTGGGAAAGGTCCAAAATGTCCAGTGCCACCAATTCATTGACCCGAGACACCTGAATTGACTGTAAGGTGGCACATAAGGATGTTTAGGTGGCTTACGCCGGGCACAGTCAGGGCACGCGCGGACGTGCCCACGACATCCGTCGCCATGCCGTGCCAAAAATAATGACGTTGCAACGTCAACAGGGTCTTCTGCACACCCAGATGTAATAGCGTGTCACAATGGAGAGTTCTAATCAACTCGTATCGTAGGGACGCAGGCACTACTAGACGCCAGTGTTCCTGGAGACTTTCCCTCCACATAAGCAGACCATCTCGGACCGCGGTTTCCGGCGCACCTCCGTAACCGGACCCCAATCTCCACTTTGGATCGCTTCCGCAAGGACACTAACGACTCATCCATCATTTGCTCCCTTATCCAAACAGACCGTGGCAGATTCAAACCCCATCAGTCGGCCCGGTTCCACAGGAGCATCCGACTTCTCCACAGCCAATACCACCGGCTGAGGGGGGGGAGGCCGGGCGCACATCTCTGCGTCCCGACGCACATTTGCAAGGGAGCGCTGCGGCAATCTAGAAAGTGCGTCTGCGTTCGCATGGCGCACCCTTTACGATGGTGAATTTGAAATGAAAATTCTTGTAGCGTGTCCAACCAACGCGACAGCTGGCCGGAAGGTTGATCCATTTTAAGGGCATATTGCAAGGCCGCATGATCCGTACGTACGATAAAGGAACGGCCGTACAGGTACGGTCGAAACTGACGTAGGAAAAAACAACGGCTAGGAGTTCCCTGCGAGTGACACAGTAGCGGTTTCCGCNGGCGACAAGTCCTGGCTACCATACGCAACGACGCGCTCTACACCCCTTTAGACTGAGACACACCGCGCCAATACCTGTGTCGCTCGCATCCGTATCAAGAATGAACGGTTGATTGAAATCCGGATAATCCAATGTTGGGCGGTAGCCAACAGATTACGCAGACTCTGAAAGGCCGCCTCTTCTGGCGTCCCACGCAAACTTACGTCCCTTACCCGTAAGGAGGTGCAAGGGCCTCGCGATGGTCGCAAAATTCGGTACAAATCTTCGATAATACGAGGCAAATCCAGAAAGCGACGTACATCCCCACGGTGACCGGAGTTGGCCAATCTCGGACGCACGCCGTTTTTTCCGGGTCCGTAGACACCCCTCAGCACTCACGATGTGCCCCAAATAACGGACGGACCGTTGCAGTAGGTGACATTTCTTTGGTTTAAATTTCAAGTTCGCGGAGCGCATCCTCGCGAACACCGTCTCCAGCCGCCTTAAATGTTCATCAAATGTGCGGCTGAAGACGATAATATCGTCCAAATATATGAGACATGTCTCCCACTGCAACCCGTCAAAACGAGCTCCATGAGCCTTTGAAATGTGGCAGGGGCCGCATTCAGCCCATCGGAAGGCAGTTAAATTGAAACAACCCTGCGGCGTACGGAATGCGGTCTTCTCCCGTGAGGGCTCGTCAAGGGGAAGCTGCCAAATCCCGAAGAGAGGTCTAGTGTAGAGAAATACTTAGCCCCGACAATGCGTCGAGGGAGTCGTCCATACGCGGCAGGGATACGCATCTGCCACCGATATCTTATTCAATTTTCGAAAGTCAACACAGAATCGCAATTTGCCATCCTTTTTCTTAACCAAAACCACAGGCGCGCCCATGGGCTGTTCGACGGCGATATAATATCCGCAGCCAACATATCCTCCACTGCCCCCGAACGTGTTCTCGCTCGGCGGACTCATTCGGTGCGAATTCAACCGAATAGGGCAGCGTCGCCTGTATCAATGTGATGGTGAAGCAACGAGGTGCGTCCCAAATCCAAATCATTGGAGCTGAACACATCGGAATACGTCAATAACAATTTATGAAGCGCACCCCGTTGATCCACAGACAGGGAAGAATTTCCGTCACATAAGCTAGCAATCCAGCGGTCATCCGAAGCCACAGGCTCGGAAACACCAGCAACCACTCCCTGGCTATGCGAACAATCGTGAGCCGTAAATGCCGTGGTGGCATGTGCCACAACCGTGCGGCTGGGACGCAAACATTTTCAGTACCCGCATTGAGCACCTGCAAAAACGGTAATTGATCTGGCCGGACGATGGTCTGCGCTCCGACCAGCGCCAACCGGCCGTTATCGAGGCTGAAGGTGACAACAAGATCCCAACCGCTCCAGCCGACCAGGCAGGGGCTTCCGATACCGCAGGGAATAAGCATCTGTGAACCAGGTGGAATGTCAACAGATGCCACGGATAGCGCCTGCACTTGTACGGCCGAAGCAGGTCGCCCCAGGGCGACGGCAGAAACGAAATTTGACGGCCACCGGCAGTTCAATACAATTCTCATTAATTTTGATCAAAATAGGCATCTTAGCCAGAAAATCAGTGCCCAATAAACAAGGAACTGCCAAGGATCTTGAAATCAACACAACGCCGAGGCCGACACATCCCAATAGATATTTTAGCGTCCACCTGGCCACAATGCCCATACTACCCCGTTCGCAGCGACGCACGACCCGTAAACCGGATGCACGGCCCGGGTGGAATGCCTAACAGATGAAAATGACATCCGAAATAATAGTCGCGGACGNCCCGGAATCGACCAAAATGCGCACGTCCACCCTTGTATAGACCCGGCACGGTGGACGAACCCGTAGCGGCCGCGACAACCTCCGTGCCAATTTGCGCCACTGCGTCACAGAGCGACAAGGCCCCGTCGAAGGTCTCTCTTTAACAACAACACTATGACCGCACAACGAAGGTGATGGGTGAGGTGTAAAGCCTTGCCGGGTGTCTGGTGCGTGCCGACTTGCCTGTTTCGGTGGATCCTTGGCGGCTTGGCCGGTGATGAGGCCTCCTGTTGTGGCGGACCCGGGATGCGGGCCCAGCAGTCCTTCGCGTAGTGGCCCCTCCGTCCGCAGCGGAAACAATCGGCGTCGTTGCGCGAAGTGCAGGCCTTGCATCGCGCCGACCGCGTATCGGCGGTGCAGCACGAGAGGCCGGTCCACCGCGGCTTGACCATGGCCCCGAGGCGGCCGTCAGCTCCTGAGGGCCCCCCCATCTGGCACGTATACCGACTTCGTAGGGTCCCAACCCAGAGCGCCANCCTCTGCGACGGGCCCCCTGTCCACGCCGCGACTTGTTTCCATCGTCGTAGGTTGAATTGTGCATCCAGACATTTCGCCGCCGCCCGGGAGGTGAGCTTCTCATGCCCGCACACCGGCATGGGAATCCAAGATCCCGCGACAGCTCGAGCATCTTGCCAAGATGAGAGGCTCGAGCAGGTCAGGTGTTGTATCTGGATACGCGGCCATAGCCAAATCAAGCACTGCACCCCTGTACGCCACAGGCGACTCCTCGGGCGCTCGTTGTCGTTGAGCGAATCGCCGATGCGCGTCGTCAGGTGGCTCGTAGGCGTCGGCCATTTCTTGAAAACTCCGTATAATGTCCTCTTCTTCTCGGCCTTAATGGAGCGAAAAAAACGAACAGATTCGTCGTCCAGAAGAGTCGGCAACACTTCTAAGGCCTCAGCATCGGTCCATCTCGCAGAACGGACCGCCGCCAAAAATCTGCAGGCGAAAGCGCTCCAGTCGCCCCAATGGCGAATTCTTTGACCGTGGTGAGATGGCGACTCCGACTTCGCTTTACTCCGCCCTCCGCCGATGGTTCCTCCGGAGGCAAATTCAAAATGGCGTCGAACCGCGGCGTGGTCAAGATGGCGGTTTCCCGCCGGGAACGCGCAAGATGGCGGCCTCCTGCCGCGTGGCCAATGGCGCCGGGAGTGAAGATACCGTGGCGGCCTGTGGAGCACTCTCCGCTCTCTCCGTCGCCGTCCTTGGGTGACGAGATGACACAATTGGCCCAGGGCGTCCTTGAGAGTCTCCAGTTGCTCCGCCACCTGCAGCCATCGCAGATCAGCGTCTGATGTTGTCGGCGGCCCTGACACTGTGGCTACATCTTCAACTCCCGTCCCCGCACTCGTTTCAGCAGGGCTCTCCTCCACCACCCGGCAGGATCCATGTTTGGAGGGAAGTCTTCGTCTTCGGACGAAGAAGCCGATGCTGGCGCTGGAACATTTTTCTTTCTCACTTGTTTCGACATGCCGTTGCACTTCCGACACCAATGTAATAAAGGACTCGACCACGAAGTCTGGCTTGGTGTCCTTTATTCGGTTCTTCTCTCGCAACCCACACGGCTGTCCTTCTATAAGACTTCTATACCGACACTGATACTGCTCTCCTGCAGTTTCTCCTCTCGTCGTTCTCTCAGCCTCTCTCTCTCCTCTCGTCGCTCTCGTAGCCTCTCCCTCACACACAGCCTCGCCGGCTGTGTTCCCGCAGCTCCTCGTCGCCTTCTCTCCAGCAGCCCACGCTGTCTTCTCTCGCAGCTCCGCTGGCTGCTCCCTTAGCTGGCCACTATACACNCTACACTTACACTACTACTCACTATACACACTACACTTACACTACTACACTACACTATACACACTACCTATACTACACTCCTACACTATACACACACACTATACCACACACTATACACTACACACATACACTACACACTACACTGCATTACACACACTCACTCACACTATACACTCACTCACTCACACATACATACACTCACTCACACATACACTCACTCACTCACATATACTACATNCACACNACACACACTACCTATACTCACTTACACTACACACTATACACTCACATATACACTCACCAATATACACACACCATACACTACACCATATACACTCACCAATTACACTNCACCAATTACACACACACACTCACACTTACACATACATACACTATACACTACACTCACTNCACACATACACTNTGCACTNTACACTCACNATACACTCACTACACTACACTCTACACTNCACACATACATNCACACTATACACTACACTACACACTNCACNACACACTCACTCACACNCACACACACTNCACNACACACATACATACACTAATATACACTACTATACACACTACACATACACTNCACNACTTACACATATATACACACTCACTCATACACACTACACTATACACACTNCNCTATACACACTCACTTACACATACACTCACTCACGCATAGGGGCACTGCCTCCAAATGATCAGTCGCCTCAAGGTGCACCTACTCACTGGCCCATAGCCTCAGTCACCTAGCCTGGCGCTNAAAAATTATGAATAAATAATAGGAAAACTTTTGAAATCNAATAATTATATTATTTTTCTAACATGTTCACCTACTGACTTACCGAAAAAAGTAAAATAAAAATACTTTTACTTAATTTTAATTAATTTTTCCACCCACTGACTTACCGGAAACTAAGGTACGAATCAGTCACAAACTCACACAGAATTAGCCTCGCTCCCAGTAGCCTCCTACAAACACTGCCTCTGTCTCACCCCCCTCCCTCCCCCCATCATCCTCCCCGCAGGAGGGCGTGGTGTGAGGTGGCGGTGGCGTGGTGGTGAGGTGGCGTGNGGGTGGCGTGGTGGTGAGGGTGGCGGTGAGGGTGGCGTGGTGGTGAGGTGGCGGTGAGGGTGGCGTGGTGGTGAGGGTGGCGGTGAGGGTGGCGTGGTGGAGGTGGCGGGAGGGTGGCGATGGTGGTGGTGAGGTGGCGGTGAGGTGGCGGTGGTGGCGGTGGTGGTGAGGTGCGGTGTNGGGTNGCGTGAGGGTGGCGGTGGCGGTGAGGTGGCGGTNGCGTGAGGGTGGCGGTGGGGTGAGGGTGGCGGTGAGGGTGGCGGTGGCGGTGAGGTGGGGTGGCGGTGAGGGGTGGCGGTGANGGTGGCGGTGAGTGGTGGCGGTGGCGGTGAGGTGGCGGTGGCGGTGAGGGTGGCGGTNAGGGTGGTGAGGGTGGCNGTGGTNGTGGCGAGGGTGGTGGCGGTGAGGGTGGCGGTGAGGGTGAGCGACTGAGCGACTCATCGTTCTCGGCGAGGCACGCTCTGCGCCAGGCGCAGCTGACCAGGGATCTGCTGGAGCTCAATCGCGCCTCGAGGTCAAGGAGCAGCTGGCGAAGGGGCGTCCCGGAACGACGGCAAGATGGACGAGCTGAGCACCGCCTACACGGTAGGTAGACACGGCGGAGAGGCGGAGAAAGGCGCGTTTGAAACATCGCCAGCCGCTGGGGAGAGACAAAGGCGGCCGGGCGTGGTGCTGGCCACCCACCCCTCTGTGTGTGTAGCCACAGTGCCGGTAGCCTTCATAGGTAGCGCTGCTGCTGACAGCACTTGTCCGCACGATGTGTCGAGGCTACACGGGGACCTTTGTCTGTGTCTACCTTCATAGACGCTGCTGCTGCTGCTACTTGCTACTAACAGCACTTGCCCCTGCAGCCTCCTAGAGGCTACATGGTGACCCTTTGTCTGTGTATAGGTGCTGCTGCTACTCGCAACTAACAGCACTTGCCCCTACAGCCTGCTAGAGGCTACACGGGGATCTGTGTTGTTGTTGGTGATAGTGATGATAGTGGTGGTAGTGGTGGTGATGGTGGTGATGGTGATCGTGGTGGTGATAGTGGTGGTGATGATGATGGTGGAGTGGNGATGATGGTAGTGGTGGTGATGATGATGGTGGTGGTGATGATGANCGTGGTGGTGATGATGATAGTGGTGGTGATGATGATAGTGGTGGTGATGATGGTGATGANGATGATAGTGGTGGTGCTGATAGTGGTTGGTGGTGCTGGCCACCCACCCCTCTGTGTGTGTAGCCACAGTGCCGGTAGCCTTCATAGGTAGCGCTGCTGCTACTCGCTACTAGCAGCACTTGCCCTGCAGCCTGCTAGAAGCTACTAGGGGACCTTTGTCTGTGTATAGGTACTACTGCTACTGACAGTACTTGCCCGACAGCCTGCTAGAGACTACACGGNGACCTTTGTCTGTGTATATGTGCTGCTGCTACTGACAGCACTTGCCCTACAGCCTGCTAGAGACTACACGGGGACCTTTGTCTGTGTATATGTGCTGCTGCTGCTGACAGCACTTGCCCTACAGCTGCTTGAGGCTACGCGGGGACCTTTGCCTGTCTCTACCTTAGTCTACTGCTACCATAGGCTACACGGGGGACCTTTGCCTGTCTACTACTGCTGCTACTCGCTACGACAGCACTTGCCCCTACACGGGGACCTTTGCCTGTCTACTACCTTAGTAGACGCTGCTGCTACTCGCTATGACAGCACTTGCCCCACGGCGTGTCGAGGCTACACGGGACCTTGCCTGTCTACTACCTTAGTAGACGCTGCTGCTACTCGCTACTGACAGCACTTGCCCCACGGCGTGTCGAGGCTACACGGGGACCTTTGCCTGTCTACTACCTTAGTAGTCGCTGCTGCACTCGCTACCATGGACAGCACTTGCCCCCACGGCGTGTCGAGGCTACACGGGGACCTTTGCC
>WFAB01001958.1:62500-69393 GCA_018977245.1 Lethenteron camtschaticum
TACCGTACCGCCGTACCCGTACCGGCCGGGTACGGGTAGGGTACGGGTATCGGGTACCCGATTGCGACCTCTGGATGAAGCCATGTTGCAGGCGCGGTGGGTTGATTCTAGGAACTTGAATTGTGAGAAGAGACAAGACGTTGGGAAATGAGTGACAAACGGTGACTCACCAGTGACTCACGGCCTACCCGTACTCTACCTGTACCCTACCGTACCCGTACCGGCCGCACCAGGGTCGCAAACGGTACCCGTACCCGACCCTGACGATGCCTGCTGCTGTTTATATTGGAGTCTGCGTCTCTCTCNCATCATCATCATCACGGTGGCTTTGAGATGTTGACTACCTCGCCCGGTCTACAGGAGGTCGTGGTTCGATCACGACCCTGATGATGCCTGCTGCTGTATATTTGGAGTCTGCGTCTCTCTCTCATCATCATCACGGTGGCTATGAGATGTGACTACCTCGCCCGTCTACAGGAGGTCGTGGGTTCGATGGCGACCCTGACGATGCCCCCCCCTCCTCTCGCAGGCGATGAAGTCTCAGCGCGTGCAGCTGATAGGCAGATGGAGGAGGACGCGAGAAGTTCTGCCAGTGGAAGGCCGGACAAGGAGGTCCTGCAGCTCAAGGAGAAGGTGGAGGCGGGAGAGAGAGTCGGAGAGAGAGTGAGTGACAGAGTGAGTGTGTGAGTGAGTGAGTGTGTGTGTGAGTGACAGAGTGAGTGTGTGTGTGAGTGACAGAGTGAGTGTGTGTGTGAGTGACAGTGAGTGAGTGTGTGGTGAGTGAGAGTGAGTGTGTGTGTGTGTGACAGAGTGAGTGTGTGTGTGAGTGAGTGAGTGTGTGTGAGTGAGTGAGTGTGTGTGTGAGTGAGTGAGTGTGTGTGANTGTGTGTGTGAGTGTGTGTGAGTGAGTGAGTGTGTGTGAGTGAGTGAGTGAGTGTGTGTGAGTGAGTGANTGTGTGTGTGAGTGACAGAGTGAGTGTGTGTGTGAGTGACAGAGTGAGTGTGTGTGTGTGTGTGGAGTNGTGNAGAGTGGAGTGAGTGAGTGAGTGTGTGTGAGTGCAGAGTGAGTGANGTGTGTGAGTGAGTGNNNTGAGTGAGTNAGTGTGTGTGTGTGAGTGAGAGTGAGTGTGTGAGTGAGTGAGAGTGAGTGTGTGAGTGAGTGACNGAGAGAGTGTGTGTGGAGTGAGAGAGTGAGTGAGTGGGTGTGTGTGAGTGAGNTTGCNAGTGTGAGTGATTTATGAGCGAGTGTGAGTGAGTGACTGTGTGAGTGACTGTGAGAGTGGGTGAGCGAGTGAGTGAGTGGGTAAGTGATGGTGGTGAGTGGGTAAGTGAGTGGGTGAGTGACTGTGTGAGTGGGTGAGCGAGCGAGAGTGAGATGAGAGAGAGCGGCTGAGTGAATGTGTGTGTGATGTAAGAGTAGTCCACTGGCGANGTGGTGGAACGTTGTGTAGTAAACATCACCACTGGGAGCCAAAGGTCTGCTCGTGTTTCTCACCGCGTGTCCAGNTGNCTCTGTGTCTCTGTGATCTCTCTGTGTCTACTGTGTCTCGTGTCTCTCTGTGTCTCCGTGTCTCCGTGTCTCTCNGTGTCTCTCTGTCTCTCTGTGTCTCTCTGTGTCTCTCGTGTGTCCTCNGTGTCTCGTGTGTCTCTCTGTCTCACCGTGTCTCTGTGTCTCTCTGTGTCTCTCTGTCTACCGTGTCTCACCGTGTCTCAACGTGTCTCACCGTCTCTCCATGTCTCACCGTGTCTCTCCGTGTCTCCCGCGTCTCACCGTGTCTCTCCGTGTCTCCCACGTCTTCCCGTGTCTCCCCGTGTCTCTCCGTATCTCCACCGTGTCTCCCGTGTCTCACTGCGTCTCCCGTACCTCACCGTGTCTCCCGTGTCTCCCGTGTCTCCCGTGTCTCCCGTGTCTCCCCGTGTCTCCCGTCTCCCGCGTCTCCCCGCGTCTCCCNTGTCTCCCGCGTCTCCCGCGTCTCCCGCGTCTCCCGCGTCTCCGCGTCTCCCGCGTCTCCCCGCGTCTCCCGCGTCTCCCGCGTCTCCCGCGTCTCCCGCGTCTCCCGCGTCTCCCGCGTCTCCCCGCGTCTCCCGCGTCNCCCCGTCTCCCCGTCTCCCGCGTCTCCCGCGTCTCCCGCGTCTCCCCGCGTCTCCCCGTCTCCCGCGTCTCCCGCGTCTCCCGCGTCTCNCCGTCTCNCGCGTCTCCCGCGTCTCCGCGTCTCCCGCGTCTCCCCGCGTCTCCCGCGTCTCCCGCGTCTCCCGCGTCTCCCGCGTCTCCCGCGTCTCCCGCGTCTCCCGCGTCTCCCGCGTCTCCGCGTCTCCCGCGTCTCCGCGTCCCCCGCGTCTCCCGCGTCTCCCGCGTCTCCCGCGTCTCCCGCGTCTCCCGCGTCTCCCGCGTCTCCCGCGTCTCCCGCGTCTCCCGCGTCTCCCGCGTCTCCGCGTCTCCCGCGTCTCCCGCGTCTCCCGCGTCTCCCGCGTCTCCCGCGTCTCCCGCGTCTCCCCGTCTCCCGCGTCTCCCGCGTCTCCCCGCGTCTCCGCGTCTCCGCGTCTCCCGCGTCTCCCGCGTCTCCCGCGTCTCCCGCGTCTCCCCGCGTCTCCCGCGTCTCCCGCGTCTCCCCGTCTCCCGCGTCTCCCCGCGTCTCCCGCGTCTCCCGCGTCTCTCCCCGTCTCCCGCGTCTCACCGCGTCTCCCGCGTCTCCCGCGTCTCCCGCGTCTCCCGCGTCTCCCGCGTCTCCCGCGTCTCCCGCGTCTCCCGCGTCTCCCGCGTCTCCCGCGTCTCCCGCGTCTCCCGCGTCTCCCGCGTCTCCCGCGTCTCCCGCGTCTCCCGCGTCTCCCGCGTCTCTAGGATCGCAAGCGTCAGTACGAACTCGTCAAGCTGGAGAGAGACTTCCAGAAGCAGGCGGCCGTCTGCGCCGTAAGACCGAGGAGGTGAGTTCACCTCGTCACCACGTCCACCTCTTAGTCCCCATCTCCTCACCACGTCCACCTCGTCACCACGTCCACCTCTTAGTCCCCCTCCTCTCCACCCTTAGTCCCCTTTCTCCCCCACCCCTCTCCCCCCTCCCCCCGTGTCTCCCCCCCCCCCGTGTCTCCCCACATCTCTCCCCCCCCCCCGTGTCTCCCACCCCCGTGTCTNCCCCCCCCCCCGTGTCTCCACCCCCGTGTCTCCCCCGTGTCTCCCCCCCCCCCCGTCTCCCCACGTGTCTCCCTCCCACCCCCGTGTCTCCCTCCCACCCCCGTGTCTCCCACCCCCCGTCTCTCCANCCCCCGTGTCCCCCCCCGTGTCTCTCCCACCCCCGTGTCTCCCTCCCACCCCCGTGTCTCCANCCCCCGTGTCTNCCCCCCGTGTCTCCTCCCACCCCCGTGTCTCCACCCCCGTGTCTCCCCCCCCTGTCTCCACCCCCGTGTCTCCCCCCGTGTCCCCACCCCCGTGTCTCCACCCCCCGTGTCCCCCCCCCGTGTCTCCACCCCCGTGTCCCCACCCCCGTGTCTCCANCCCCCGTGTCTCCCCCCCCCCCCCGTGTCTCCCCCCCGTGTCTCCCCCCCCGTGTCTCCTCCCTCCNCCCCTGTCTCCCCCCCTCCCCCCGTGTCTCCACCCCCGTGTCTNCACCCCCCCCCCCCCGTGTCTCCCTCCCACCCCCGTGTCTNCCCCCCGTGTCTNCCTCCCACCCCCCGTGTCTCCCCCCCCGTGTCTCCCCCCCGTGTCTCCACCCCCGTGTCTCCANCCCCCGTGCCCCCCCCCCGTGTCTCCCTCCACCCCCGTGTCTCCCCCCGTGTCTCTCCCCCCCCGTGTCTCCCCCCGTGTCTCCCTCCCACCCGTGTCTCCACCCCCGTGCCCCCCCCCGTGCCCCCCCAGGCTGGAGCCGCAAATCGTCGTCTGCGCGACGCTCTGACGCGTCAGAAGGAGGCGGCGGACAAGAGGAAGGAGACACAGAGTAGAGGCATGGAGAGCATCGCCACTCGTGTCAAGGTAGTGACACCTCACCGTCACCCTCACCACCCTCACACTCACCATCACAGAGTAGAGGCATGGAGAGCATCGCCACTCGTGTCAAGGTAGTNACACACTCACCGTCACCCTCACCACCCTCACACTCACCATCACAGAGTAGAGGCATGGAGAGCATCGCCACTCGTGTCAAGGTAGTCACCCTCACNGTCACCCTTACCACACTCACACTCACCATCACAGAGTAGAGGCATGGAGAGCCTCGCCACTCGTGTCAAGGTACTGACACCCACACCACCACTACACTCACCACCACACTCACCANCACTCACACTCACTCACCCTCACCACACTCACCCTCACCACAGAGTAGAGGCATGGAGAGCCTCGCCACTCGTGTCAAGGTACTGTCACCCTCACACCACGTCACCCTCACCACCCTCACACTCACCACACTCACCATCACCACAGAGCAGAGGCATGGAGAGCCTCGCCACTCGTGTCAAGGTACTGTCACACTCACCACACTCACCACCACTCACCCTCACCACCCTCACTGTCACCACACTCACCATCACCACTACACTCACCCTCACCACAGAGTAGAGGCATAGAGAGCCTCGCCACTCGTGTCAAGGTAGTCACCCTCACCACACTCACCACCCTCACACTCACCACACTCACACTCGCCACACTCACACTCATCACCACAGAGCAGAGGCATGGAGAGCCTCGCCACTCGTGTCAAGGTACTACACCCTCACTGTCACCCTCACCACCCTCACACTCACACTCACCACCCTCACACTCACCACACTCACCCTCACCACACTCACCCTCACCACAGAGTAGAGGCATGGAGAGCCTCGCCACTCGTGTCAAGGTCACCCTCACCACCCTCACCACCCTCACACTCACCACCCTCACCACACTCACCACACTCACCATCACCACAGAGCAGAGGCATGGAGAGCATCGCCACTCGTGTCAAGGTAGTGACACACTCACCACTACACTCACTCACCTCACCACACTCACCACCCTCACACTCACCACACTCACCATCACCACAGAGCAGAGGCATGGAGAGCCTCGCCACTCGTGTCAAGGTAGTCACCCTCACTGTTACCCTCACTACACTCACACTCACCACACTCACACTCACCACACTCACACTCACCACACTCACACTCACCATCACAGAGTAGAGGCATGGAGAGCCTCGCCACTCGTGTCAAGGTGACACACTCACCACTCACCACACTCACCTCACCACACTCATCAACACAGAGTAGAGGCATGGAGAGCATCGCCACTCGTGTCAAGGTAGTGACACACTCGCCACTCACTCACCACACTCACCACCATCACCACACTCACCACACTCACACTCACCACACTCACCATCACAGAGCAGAGGCATGGAGAGCTTCGCCACTCGTGTCAAGGTGACATGCTCACCCTCACACTCACCACACTCACCACACTCACCACACTCACCACACTCACCACTACACTCACACTCACCACCATCACCACACTCACCACACTCACACTCACCACACTCACCATCACAGAGCAGAGGCATGGAGAGCTTCGCCACTCGTGTCAAGGTGACACGCTCACCCTCACACTCACCACACTCACCACNCACTCACCACCACTCACACACTCACCACCACACTCACCACCACTCACNACCACNCTCACCAACCTCACCACACACTCACCACCACACTCACACCACTCACCACACACTNACCANCACACTCACCACACACTCACCACCCACACTCACCACCACACTCACCACCACACTCACCACCACACTCACCACACTCACCACCACCTCCACCACACTCACCACACTCACACTCACCACACTCACACTCACCACACTCACACTCACCACACTCACACTCACCACACTCACACTCACCACACTCACACTCACCACACTCACACTCACCACACTCACTCACCACACTCACCACCACTCACACTCACCACTCACACTCACCACACTCACACTCACTCACACNCACACTCACTACTCACACTCACCACATCACACTCACCACACTCACACTCACCACCATCACCACAGAGCAGAGGCATGGAGACCCTCGCCACGCGCGTCAAGGTGATGTCACTCACCCTCACCACTAACCCTCACCACCCTCACCCTCACCACCACACTCACCACCACACTCACCCTCACCACCACACTCACATCACCACACTCACCACCATCACCACCACACTCACCACCACACTCACCACCATCACCACAAGAGTAGAGGCATGGAGACCCTCGCCACGCGTGTCAAGGTAGTGACACCCTCACACTCACCACCCTCACCACTACACTCACCACCCTCACCACTACACTCACCACCACAGAGCAGAGGCATGGAGACCCTCGCCACACACGTCAAGGTGACACCACCACACTCACCACCCTCCTCACCACCACCACCGTCACCACCACCCTCACCACCACCACCGTCACCACCACCCTCACCACCACCACCACCACCGTCACCACCGTCACCACCGTCACCACCCACCACCCTCACCACCCTCGCCTCCCTCACCACCCTCACCACCATCACCACCCTCACCGTAGCCACCCTCACCCACCATCCTCACCCACCACCACCACCACCCTCACCACCCTCGCCACCCTCACCGTCGCCACCATCGCCGTCACCGCCTCGCCCCTGCAGTACGTCAAGGCGATACGGCTTGAGACTGTGTGTGTGTGTGCGTGTGTATGCGTGTGTGCGCGTGTGTATGCGTGTGTGCGTGTGCGCGTGTGCGCGCGTGCGTGTGTGTGCGTGCNTGTGTGTGTGTGTGCGTGTGTGTGCCGCGTGTGTGTGCGTGTGTGTGTGCGTGCGTGTGTGTGTGTAGACGTGGCTGGCGCACGAGCTGGAGGTGCTGGTCAGCA